>JAWZYV010013942.1:0-98435 GCA_038373885.1 Cheiracanthium punctorium
CTATAATTATAAGTACAACCTGTGCACTGCAAGTCCTTGGTATTTACATGAAAAATAATGTAAATTAATTTAACGAGAAACATTTAGAATGAATTACAAAATAAAGGGTGTTCCATAAATAGTAGTACGAACTTAAAGGGGAGATAATATATCAAAAGGATTAAGAACAACGTAACAGTGTATGATAAAACACGTTTGTTAACTGTTTTTATTTTTGTTAGTTCAAATGAGTTTATTTAGCGAAAATTTTACCATTTGAAATGAAAATGATTTATAATTTTCATAGTTCCATATACTTTTTCTTCTCAAAGAAAAATTATAAATTTTAGAAAACCATACTAGGAAATACCACTAATATTCCAACACCTTTTTTTAAAGTTATTATTAACTGGCGATTGAAAACAAATGTTTTCGTCCCTTCATTGCTGTATATTAGGGTTATAGCTTAAAAAAAATAAAAAAATAAATAATAAAAAAAACCCTGCTTCACGGACTTTGAATACAAATTAAGATAAACTAACAGCTCTAGGACTTGAAAAATTTCAAGATCCCTTTTCACAAGTTGCGATAAACACTGTAGTAAACTAAAAACAAACGATCTCTGAAATAATTACTTTTTATTATAGCCATTATCTAAATGGAACTTTGAATTTGAGTATGATGAACGCTTATACAAAATATTAACTTCAATTTAAGTTTCTACATAAACATGTGCATCCTCCAAAAAAAGTATTCGAGCAAGAGAGAAATTTCCTATTTTAGATTTGCGAATAATAATTGAGTTTTTGAAAAACGCACAACTTGATAGAAATATGGAAAGTCACATTTATACATAGCCTCATTCATATTCTATGATAATAATTTTTAATATACAAACCAACATAGAAATTTCTCTCTTGCTCGAATACTTTTTTTGGAGGGTGTGCAAAAATTAATAACATATTTTACAGTACTTCTGCACAACCAATATCACACATTTAGTTGCATTTATAATAAATGATAAATGACATTTTCAACTGAAAGATTTAAACAGATAAGAATGTCTAACTAGTATTACAACGCACGCTTATTTACTAGAATAATAAACTACCCAAGTTAAATGATTTCAGATTAAAATGATTTATAAATAACACATGAATATTAATTCACAAAACATGCTTTATATCCTATAAATTTGTAGAATTTCTAAATACAAGTTTACACTTACCTTTACATTCAGAACTTAAAGTTCGAATTCTATGATTGAATTCGTTGATTTATTTCCATAAAAAAAAGCGCAATCTTCAAAAAATTATTACCTACATCTAAAACATCTTGTCATTAAACTTATGACAAAACTATAACAAAATTGTTTTTTAATTATAAAATAAATTAACGTTTATAATCCCAAATCGCATACAATCGAACAGCGCAAATGTAAATATTAGGCCTCAATGTTTCACTCATTTCTTCCGGTGGCGACGAAGAAGCAGGCCCGGTTGCTAATAACGACGGCCCCGGTCCAAGGTTGCCTCCGACGAGGTCTCTTGATTTTTAGCCAATTCCAGATGACAGAGACCTGCACCTGAATTGGCATCCCCAAAGGTATCGTTTCCATATGGAGGAGATTGGAACCAGGATAGATTTTATTTCCATCAGTTCGTATGCAAATAAATGTAGTTTAGGGAAAGCTCGGGGTACGCAAACATCGATTATGAGAAACCCTTGACAGAAATATGAATGTCTTTCCCTACCATTAATGGGATGCTATGCAATGGGTTATACAGAATTTAACCCATTTGTGCCTGGATATTTTTGCGACTTTCTTCGATTTTCACTGATAACAGAAATAATAGATAAATTTCTGATGTCAACTTCTTGAACAAGGGATGATTTCTTTTAAAATCATTATGCATAAAAATCGAAATATCAACATCCTACTTGGTCATGTTAAAATATTTTGTAAAGTTGAGGCTCAATACTCATGAATAAAGGCTAGGAAAAATAAATAACGTTTTCGACTAATAGCGAAAATGCCGTCCCAAAAAAGGGACACTAGGCATAAATGGGTTAATTTTCCTTCTCCTAAATTTTGAGTACTAAATTATTGGTTCCTGGAGCCCTCATTTTCTTTTTTTGGTGATTTTCAGATGTATTCTTTCCAATTATTCTACATAAATTCTCAAAAATATTTAAATCTGGCAAATTTCCTGTCCATTTTTTCTGGGCTTATTCTTGAAACGATGGTTAGATTTCTCAAACTTGCAATACTTTTGGCCAGTAGTGTATTGCAAATTCGATATTTTAAAGCTGTGAAAAAGTCCGAAAGATCTTGCATTTTTGTGTATCCATTACTGTTATTAGCTACTGTAACTATTGTAATCTATCGTGTCTTAACTATTGTGTATTAGCTACTATTTGTAATCTAGCTACTGCGTGACAGATGCTTGCTCCATTTGACGTCAATGAACTGATAATTCGGATTTTTGCACATGCGTTATTGTTATTGCACTAATGTTTGCATCTAGCTGTTGACGTTCGCAATGTGGAAGTACGATCGATTTTGGTACCGCATACGTTAGCGTATTACATAAGTAGATTTCTTTAAAATGGCATTAGTATTGGTCTCTGTCCTGAGAGTTTATTATGATAGTAAAAGAACTATCATAGATTTGGGATCTAAAGACAGGGATTCAAAAAAAAAAACTTTAGTGCCTTACTGGCTTTAACGTGTTCTCTCCCATATCGCTGCACCTGCGCGACTGCAGCGATTCCCCTTCTGTAACCATTGTTGATTTCTGGCATGGGTTTTTGAATGATACTGTTCAGAGCCAGCGTTTGCGCTGTTGTTGCGTCCTTCCAATGATGGGAGCGAATAGATTAAATGCTTCTTTCGTTGCACCAAACTTCGCACAACTTGTCATACTTTACTTTCTTACCTTTTTTTTTAACGCTTTCCAACAAGGTTGAAGTATGCTTCTATTACTACAAAATTTATATATGTTATTCCTTTGTACTGTACCATGTATCCTACTGGTGTATGTAGCATTTATGGTTCATCTACAGGAAGACTCAAAAGATTTCCAATACATTACGCTCTATGCGGTCATTCTCGAAAAAGCGTATTTTAGAGATATTCGGTTTTTTAACACTTTCCAACAAGGTTGAAAAGTGTTTATGATTTCGGTTTGCCTGTCTGTCCGTCCGTCCGTGCGTGCTCTAACTCCCGTAAATATGCATCGATTTCGACGGAATTTAAATATGATATTCTTATCTACTGTACCATGTACCCTATTGAAAATGGTATATGTAGCATTTATAGTTTTTCTACAGGAGCGCTCAAAATATTCCCAGTACATTACGCTCTATGGGAAGGTTTTCTTTAAAGCGTATCATCCTTAGTATATAGTTACGCTGATCCCTGACTTCAAGATAAAACTCATTTCCACCATTACTGCAAAAAGATTACGAAATTAAGCACTAAAAAGCCTAATAATATCTACACCGTTTGTACGATCCGCTTGAAATTTTTCATAAATATGTATAGAAATATAGAAAATAGTCTGCGCTACTTTAAAAATCTGAAAATCCACCCGTTCCCTCATTTTAAAGCGATTTTTCGCTATTTTCAGATCCATTTTATTTCCGAGAGTAAAAAAAGTTAATCATTTGCGTGACAAAAGTAGCTGTTGCAAGTGAGTATGACGTCATATTGATGTCACAATTATCCGGATTTTTCCTGATTTATGAGTTTAATTTTTTTTCATAAATAAAATTATTTCTTCGGGATTGCGAAGGTATATTATAGTAGTGGACACTCTCCATAGCTGCTTGCTTAGGTCTTTGGTACCCAAACTAAGTTTCAATAATGTAAACATTGGAAATTTGGTAAAGTGCAGAGATCCTAGCGGTAAAGGAATAAAACATTTCCCGCCCTGACTCTTAACCAGTTTTATGTTTTTAATTTTGCAACCTAGCATGTGAACGAGATTATAAACACCAGCACTCAATTTTAATATTTTGTTTCACATTTGCTAACGTGGTTGCCTTAGCAACAAATGAATAAAAAAAGGGGGGGTTCCATAGGCGCACCCACGGGGGGGCTATGGGGGCTCAAGCCCCCCACCAAAGGCGAACAGTTAGAAGTGAAAAACTTTTTAAAAATGAAGATTGTCACTAATTAATTATTGCTATTATTATTATTTATTGTCTTCAAATTATTTCTAAAGTATTTTTTACCTAAAAAGATGTTAGTTTTTAAATAAATACTTACAGAGAGTTTATGAAACACTGTTAAAGTCGGTTACAATATCACTGAAAAGATCAGATAATTATTTATGACTCTATAATAAGTTTTTGTTTCTGGGCTCGTGCTGTATGAGCAAATCAAGTGGTACAGAATATTTTGACGTTATTAGAGGGTTGTAACTATTATCGATCTCACTATAACCGAGTTCAGCAGTATTTTCAGCTCAGCCCCCCCTAAACTAAAATCCTGTGTGCGCCACTGGGGGGTTCTATCTTGACATTATTAAAATACATGGAGTTTATATTTGTCAACGAAAAGTTTTCGTCTGCTACGGTGTATATTTAAATTAGAAAATAACTTTGAATCGATTACTCGAGTTTTTTTGTGTAAAATGAATTTAAATGTTTAATATGAGTTTAGCGGCAACTTGAAACTGTGTTAAAATTTATCGATGCATGAAATAAATGTATATACTGTTTGAGTGTGATCGCCATTATAAATTAACAGTTTTTAACGCTTTCTAACAAGGTTGAAAAGTGTTTATGATTTCAGTTTATCAGGCTGTCCGCCCCGTACGTGCTCTAACTGTCGTAAATATCCATCGATTTCTACGATATTTATGTATGTTATTGTTATTTATTATTAAAAATATTTGCGATATTAACATGAAGTTGGAAAGTGTTTTATAATCTATGCGAAACGCATGATTTGCCTTTTTTTCTCTTTTTTCTTTCTGGCTACGCCCTTGATCTTAAATGACTGCCGTTTCTGAGCAAGCGCTGATAATCAAATGGCCTACCGACAAAAAAGAAAAGAAAGAAAAAAAAAAAGAAAGACGTAATTTTACAGAGAAGATAAGTCAAGATAAAAGTTTTCTTGCACAAGCAAAACACAAAGAAGTTTCTTTCCCTACCCACAGTTTCCTTTAAAATCATCAGAAGACAAAAGTTTCAAGCACGTTTTACAAAATCGATAGCAATTTTAATTACAGTGGAACCTTGATGCAGTCCTTGATTTAACCAATTACATTTTATTTTCCCTCGTGACATAATGTTAAATGTTCAATCAACAAAGTTTACCGAATACTTCTCTTTTGTGTAAAGGTTTTAGTTTATCGGTGGCTTATTTCATCTGAAGAAATACCAAGTGGCGTATACAAGGAATGGCAAGGAGGGCGTGCCAACTTGAATGGGACGCAGCTGATCACCACAAAATAAGTTCCACCTAAAGAGCAATTGTCGTCACAGGACTTTTGAACAGCTTTAAAAACAAACCAGAGATGTTAAACACGCGAAAAAATTAATAATGCGCATATTTATCCAATGCACCATCCTAGTTTTTTTTTCCAAAGAAAATGAAGTTGGCATTATGTTATAAAGGCTCACAAAATAATGCTTTCCACAGGAAACAGTGTCTGTGTTATTAAAAGTTCTTCTACAGGAATACTGGAAAGAATTCCAATACATTGCGATCTATGGTAGTTGAGAAACATTAATCCATTTCAAGCACGATACAATAGGTATAACAGTTTACTCTCCAGTTAAACAATGGGAAAAAAATTTAAAGCTTTTTCATGGGTTTCACAAAATTACATTTATAGTGATAGTACAACATTTGTAAAGATTATTTCCAACCAGGTGCTTAGGCAGACATTTTTCATGGGGGGGGGGGTTGCGACTACTGCAACTCACATATATGTATACCTGTGTGTGATAAGGAAGAGAAGAATATACATTTTGTATGGCAAAAAATTCCTCATGGGGGGTGTTGTGCCCCCCCCCCCCATTTGGCTACGTCACTTTCTCCATCACCTCGCCAGACTTAAGGACAATACTTTGCCAAATTTGGCGCAAAAATATTGTTGCGTTGGAAAGTGTTTTACAACTGATGCGCTTGGCATGATTTATCTTTCTTTTTTAAGGAATAAAATGGTGTTAGTGTTCTGGCTGATTATCAAGCAATACGATCGGAAATTGTCAGAGAATAAGGAAGAAGTATTCATTTGAAGGCCGTCCTCCTACGAAAATGAGCCGTAAAGACATGGCTTCGATGGAAGATGTCAACAAAAATAACTTTTTACTATACGAATAGTAATAATAACAGCAAAAACAGACAAACAAAACAAAAACTCTCTGGAAGTTCCAGTATTTTGATCCGGTGCCATGTCTGTTTCCGATCATCTGAGATAGTAAACACGTCATGTGTGTTTGCTGTGATCAAGTATAGGGAGATTTTCTTAATGTCATGAGTCAAAAGTGATAGCCACACCAGAAAACGAAAATATTGCAGTTTAGGATTCAAGTTCTTATTTTCTCTGTATGTGTATTTAGAGTATAGATTACAATCAAATACAATTGTGCTATCAGTTTATTATTGGGATTTAAAAGAAATTGAATTAGCCCTTTAACGTGCGGTGTTCCCGCTCTGGGAACACCAAACTCTGACGTTTTGACTGTTGCCAGTCACGAAGAATAGATTTGATTTCTATAAAAATAGTTGCGGGTGACATAGCTCCACGAGAATCCTTTACTTTTTAGCACGTCATTTCCCATAAAAAAAATGGTCACGATTATTTTTAAGAGCACTGATATCTGCTGAAAAATGGAAGAATGCGAGAACAGCCGGATAAATTCCCCAATGCTGAAAAAAGGGCAGCCGTTGACATCGCTTGACTTAACTACCAGCAAGATGGTGGACGATCGAAACGTTCATCGCGTGCCACCGATCTAGAGACCCTTTTTTGACGACAGCTGGCTGTGCGTTCGATCGCCCGCCATCCTGCTGGTAGTTAAGCCGAGCGATGGCAACGGCTGCCCTTTTTTCAGCATTGGGAAAGGGTTGCGCCTCAAAGGGTTAAAAGAGATTGATTTTAATAGAAATACAGGGTGTATCACAATTCCCTCCCGGTTTGGAAGGCTTATAAAAAGATATATATGGTGAAAGAAATGTTACAAGTTTTATTTCACGAAAGTCCAATAAGTGAACCTTTCGTGACAGTAGCGGATTACTTCAATTTTTGATGGGGATGGAGAATGGCAGTTATACTGTCGGTGGGGGAAGTTAGTTAGAAGATTGACATATACATCCATTTTATGGAAGTAAAATTGGATCTTTTACATTAATTTATTTTTTCTCAATTGCCCTCCGCCCCCCTCATAATCCATCCTTGGTTTGCGATGCTGATGATTCGACAACTAAATGCCCTCTCCTTACCCCCACCCCCGCAAAATTGCATTAATCCGTCGCTGTCATGAAAGGATCACATATTGGTCTTTTGTGAAATAAAGCTTGTAACATTTTTTTTTTCCATAAAGTCAACTTTGTTGCTGTATTGGTAATATATATATATATATATATTAATTAAAAGCCTTCCAAATCCGGGAGGGAATAGCAATACACCCTGCATATATTCTTTTAGTAACAATATCCATTGATTCTCTAATTCTGCTAATTTAAATTAAATTAACTTACTGACAATTTTAAGAAATTTTGTATCCACTAAATTCACTTTCGTGGGCATTCAAAGTTCAGTACACATTCGAAGACACTTTCTGCAGTTAACATTCTTATTGTTAAGCAAACCACCTACAATGAGAGGCCACCTCTTAAATGAGCAGCAATAGTGTACGCAAATAGGGGGAATTTTTGGAGGTTATAGTCCTTCCAGTGAGAACAGGCCGATCTATTTTTAAATATTTTATTTTTTAAATATTGTCTATTGGAATAAACGAACTGGAGGAGAACTTTGCCCTCCCCCTCTTGAACAAATTCTGCGTATGCCAATAATGAACTGTAATATAAGAATATAAGCAATTTCTCACTCTACAAAAAAAGTTTTATTTTAAGTTGTTTTGTATTAATAAAAGTCAGTAAACCAGTAGTAATTTAATCACTTAAGGGTTCCTTTTATCTGCCATATTGTATTTAAAAAAAATCTGATGTGGACAACACATGACTTCCTTGCACGTCTATTAAATCAAAAATATTTTCGGCGCGCTTCATCTAAACTTATTTTGTTTGACAGAGATAAAATATCAGTAATAGTAAGGTTTAGCGAATTCTAGCCAAATATTTCGATATCGCCAAGCTCAGTTCAATTTGAAGAATTTCCTTCTCACACTTTATTTGGCAATATTTCACCAAAAGCCGACAAGCTTGCGATAGATTGCGAGATTTTGGGGATAGCTAAAGTAGTCATTGACCACAGGCTTTCAATGAATTGAATGCATCCATACACCTTAATGTATTTAAAGTCATTTGGCTGACCCTGTAAATAAATTACCCAGTCGATTGCAGTAAAAAAAGATATTGAAAATAGATATTACAATATTTTCCCTTTGACGACATTACTTCTTTAAATTTGGAACTGTCACCATGGAATGACGCAGTGATATTGCAATGTGGTCTAAGCAATATAGAGCAAGAGCCAGCGACCGCCAGACCTTCGTCATAGTATAAAAGCTGAAACTTTCTCTGCGCATACCCCCCAACAGAGGTAGGAACAATCGGCCCCTATAAAGTTTGGATGATGGTGGCTTTGTCGGGTAACAGGTGGCAAAGGTGTATAAAATTGCCGAAAATTTCGTCATTTCATAAAGCTTAATTTTTTTATATGTTCTTCTTCGCAGTACTAGAAATCACTTTATCCCTTGCCAGACGCTTTTCCATCGTGGCAAACCCCCGCCAGACAACCTCAAAGTCTTGAGAAACGTAATTCTATTACGAGCGAGCTGCAAGAAAGTTCGCGCGTAAGAAAGTTCAGAAGTAGCAGTATAAAATGTGCTTGCACTTTGTGACAACTTGACGTACTTCGTCGCGGGAGTTTACGAACACTACAGTTTTCCATGACTTTGAGATTGTCTGGCAGGGGTTTGCCACGGTGAAAAAGTGTCTGGCAAGGAATAAAGTGATTTCTAGTACTGCGACGAAGAACCTATATAAAAATTAAGCTTTATGAAATGACGAAATTTTGAGCAATTTTATACACCTTTCCCACCTGTTATCTGACAAAGGCACGATCATCCAAACTTTATAGTGGCCGATTGTTCCTACCTGTGTTGGGGGGTATGCGCAGAGAAAGTTTCAGCTTTTATACTATGACGAAGGTCTGGCGGTCGCTGGCTCTTAGACTAATAGAGCGGATCGGTTACAGTTTCTGCTTCACTATCAGATAGCTAATGTCCTCTCCTCGTATTTATATCTCTATGGGCTTAACCCTTAAAAGAAATCATCCCTTGTTCAAGAAATTGACATCAGAAATTTATCAATTACGGCTGGTATTAGCGAAAATCGAAGAAAGTCGCAAAAATATCTGTGCACAAATGGGTTAAATACCTGAATTTTAAACACATTCGCTACCGATTACGCAATAGCCACGAGTGTTAGCTAACTTTTCCACATGAGTTTTGTGAATAACTAATTTATTTTTCGCAAAACGCTCAGTTTGAAAGAAGTATGTAAAATTTTTATTATTCACGGCATGAATCATTTATTATTAAAAATTAAATTTTATTTTGGCTTGTACTCTAATCAGGCAGTGAACGTGATTCAAAAGTGCGGTAGCAAATTCGATACTTAGGTCATTCGTTTGTTCAGTGCTATCAATTTCTTTTGCCTTTACGACCAATTTCAGTTTATTTAGTTTCGTCGTCTACGACATGAGTTTGTTTACCATTCGCTTCTGATGTTATTTTTGTCAAGGAGAATTTTTAGTACACCCTCCAAAAAAGTATTCGACCAAGAGAGAAATTTCCTACGTTGGTTTCGTATATTAAAAATTATTTATCATAGAATATGAATTAGGCTATGTATAAATATGACTTTCCATAGTTCTACCAAGTTGTGCGTTTTTCAAAAACTCAATTATTATTCGGAAATCTAAAATAGGAATTTTTCTCTCTTGCTCGAATACTTTTTTTGGAGGGTGTACATACTCAATATAAAATCAACAGGATTTTAAAGGAAAGAATGGCAATCATTGAAGTGAAATGATCAAAATTGTGAAATTTCAACTTAAACTTGTATTTTTTCAAAAGTATTTAGCAAGAGAAGTTCAAATTTCGCTAATAACGGTTTAAATCAACTTTAATCTCACCACTAAAATATGCATTTTTGAATATACTAAATGAAAAATACAAGAAAATGATTACCTTTGAAAAATTATGCACCTTCGTTGCAGTTTCTAACGCATGCATGAATTTTCACTTCGAAAAAATATTTGTAGCTTCAGCAAACATAAAATGCTTTTCATAACAACGGACGCCATTTGAAAACAAAAACAACGTGCAGCAAGAGTATCTTCTCAACAATTGAATGAACCTGCTCCATGCTAAGTTTATTTAGTTTGAAACTAAACTCACACAGTTCTGCATACGAACGTTCTAGTTTTTAAACTGAATGCACTCAGTTTCCTTTAGAACACCTTAGATAAAAACTCGTTGCACGAGTGTAACTAGTTTGGCGTTTACGAATGCGGCCAATATCTGACTGTTTTAGGACAATTTTTCAGAAGTTCGGAATTTTAGCAAATCCGAACCCAGGTATATATATTCGAACCCTGTACGGACCCAGGTTGTAGGATGGTATGGATTACAGTGAAGCCTTAGAAACGCATACTTAACCCATTAACGCCCAGCATCGCAAAATTTGTTGGTCGAAAAAATATTTAAGCATTAGTGTATTTTCCTATTTTAATTTCTAGAATCATAAATCTAATATCCACAAATATTCAGCTACGACAAAATAAAATGAAACTCTTTCACTGTCTGATTCATATTTTTAGGAAAAGAATTACATTCTCCGTACCACATATATGCCGGAATCTTATTTATCACTTCCGGCATCAATATAAATTGGAGAATGTGCTGAAAAAAGTCGGGCGCTAATATGTTAAGGGGATAGGAAGCTTGGAGGTTAAGGGTCTGTCCTACTCCACGCCAATCGCCTAAACGTACTGTCGTGTGTTCGGTTCCCATTCATACCCTGGGTGTTTAAATTTCCTTCCTCCGTACTAGTAAAAATTTTCATTGTGTTGTCCACTTCAATCAACGAGGATTTGTAAGCGGATTCTTTAAACCAAGCACACAAGCACAAAAATAAATGTTTTGAATACAACGACAACGTGAATTTAAGTTCAGGTCATTGATGAGTTTTTTTATAAGTAGTATCCCAGCAAACACACACAGGTTCTCTGAACGTCTATTAACGTTCAGAAAACATCTTCTGAACGTTAATAGACGTTCAGAGAACCTGTGTGTGTTTGCAGGGATGCATTTGTGTATTGCCCGTAATTTTTTATGTCATTCAGGTGAGAACACGTCATGGTTAGCTTGGGCTTTTCCCAATTCACCAAAAAGAGTGTTCATGAACACGACAAAGAGATTGAGATAGTTCCGATTATGCGGTCATTATTCATACATCTCAGCCGGTGAAATCAGAATGAATAAATATGCCTGAACCCATGAGGTATTCTTTACTGGGTAGATAAGGTGCGTAGTGTGAGTTGCCTTTATTTTAGAGGTATGTTACTGTTTCACAAATTAATCGTTACCAATGATTTGAATAAAGGTTACATACACTGAGTACTTATGTAAATAAAGTGTACGTGAGTTTACAATACATATTACTTTTATGATACTGTTTAGCAGCAAAAAGTATATGCGGGTTTGAATTCTATCGGTGATCTTGTATTTGTCAGATTTGAAATACCCAATAGTGTTAGGATTTTAAGCATTAGAACTAAACTTAATGATGAATTTACGGAAAAATATATTCTTACTATATAAGATGTTATTACGCTCTAAGTAGCAATAAATGCATTGCGACCAGAATTATGCAATTATTCAGAGTACGGATTTATCTTGTTTGAATCTCTAGGATATTTACCACATTCATTACTTGTCAGCATTTAAAAGTGAGTTATTTGCAAAGCGAAAATAATTGACGGTACAAAGCAGTGTACATATTGAATTAACAAATCCTGGCTATCGAATGTTTTGAAATTAATCTTATTTGGTTATGCTACTTCGGTTTATATTTTAACGTTGATTTTAAATAGAATTGCTTTTGATAAGCGGGGTATCTCTAATAAAGGCTGTCTTTCGACAGCTAGAATACGACTTGTATAAAATTATATAACTTGAAATATTTCAAATATACATTGATACTATAAAATATACTATTCAAATTATATAAAAAACGTGGCATTTGTGGGTACATCGTCTTTTTTGTGATGGAGAAATGCCTTATTTTAGTAGCTGTGGGGAGGTTTCTGAAAAAGCCGAACTTGCCATTTAATTGGGATAGTGAACTATCTACACTCAACCTGCGAGCTTTGTTGAGTGGCAATCTACTAAGGTATGAAACTTCACAATCTGCATACTTTCAATTATTTAAGTCTGCCGCCCGGTATATTATGTATAACTGAGGGTTGGGGGAAAGTTTGAGTATGGTTACATTAAGGGAACGTCAGAATTATCTTTTCTTAGCATGCATTTAGAGCCGACCTTTCGGAATACTGTCTCCCTCCTCACCAATTATAACAATTTTGCCTGTTTGGATGCTTTCTATAGATGTTTTAATGTCTTCATATTAAAATCCTTAGTTAAGTTTACATACTTATTCAAACTGAAAGGCTTTTTATTTGCTGGCTGTTAAAGGTATTCAGCTCATGGCAAAAACTTGTGCAGTTGTAGTTTTTTTCACTTAATTTTAACAAAACTGAATCGGTGCTGCAATGAGAACAAAAAAAAAAAATCATGCTTGGCATTTCTTGTATTCTAAAATTTCACTTGCACCTTAAAATAAATCTCAGAAGTATTAAAGTAATACAATTAATACTGGCAGATGAACTTGGCACAAACTATTGAACATCTCTGTTAATTTGAGCTAATCTCGTGGCACTTGCCATAGTTGCCGCCACTAATTTCGAACGTTTTCAAGTGTGAAGAAGCCAAGATTGTAATTTTTAGGCTTGAAATATTTCAAATAGCCGGGGTCTGACTAGCATGCGACTAGGGCACTTAGTTTTGTCTCGGTAATAACTGGTTCAATTTTTGTGCCCTATACGTAGCTTTAAATACAATTTTTTGGTCTACTTGTGTAGTGCCCTTGCGATAATTGGGACCTGAAAATAACTCTAAACTACTTCAGTGCCCACCATAGGAAATTAAAATGATTATAGGTTACCGAACTTAAAAACACCAATTTAACTTTTTTGTAATAGATGGCTCCGTGTCCAAGAATGATTATTTTAAGAGCTGTTACCGTAGTGTCGCCCGCAAAGTAATTGCAGAAGTGCCCAAGAAATTTTATTTTACATAATGTGAAATGATATTGACTCGCGGGTGATGCTCACGGCTCATA
Organism: Cheiracanthium punctorium; assembly: GCA_038373885.1. Taxonomy (NCBI): domain Eukaryota; kingdom Metazoa; phylum Arthropoda; class Arachnida; order Araneae; family Cheiracanthiidae; genus Cheiracanthium; species Cheiracanthium punctorium. The sequence continues at coordinate 13,592 of JAWZYV010013942.1, forward strand.
AATTTTTGAGACCCACCGGTGATGCTTAAGGCAATGAACTTGTTAAATTGAATCCTGCTATATAGTTACGCTGATCCGCAACTCTGTAACCATTCCGGGCAACTACTCCAATATAAATATTTTACCGCCATTACTCCAAGAATATTAAAATGTTCAAAAAGATTCAAAAGCAGTAAAAGCTCGTAATTATGTATAAAAATATCAAAACCAATCTGTGCTACTTTAAGATCTGAAAATTTTCTGGTTCTCTCATTTTTAAGAGATTTTTTGCTATTCAGTTCTATTTCAGAGAAAAAGCAAATCATTTGCTTGACAAAATGAGCTGTTGTAATCGTATGACGTCAATCTCTGTCATCTGGCTTTGAAAGGAAAGAACGATTCAGATTCGCTTAAAATAGTTTTTCCAGATTACATAGTTTAATTTTTTTAACGAATAAATCGTGTGCATGGATATGAGAAAAAGCTGTGTACACAAGACGAAATCTTTCGAATGCCCAAAGTTCCTGCACTTTTCCAGAAGAGCATGAAATTCTATTTGGGTACATAATAAAAATCGAATATGATCTTCGTCAACCTAAAATATATATATATTGAGTGTAGACATCTTCGTCAAATGTTTTTCTAGCGCCCGTTGTAATTGCCTCCAAACGATCGGCCAGTGAGCTCAATGACCGATAACGCATTTTAGATCCTTTTTTTGTTCTCGATAAGAATACCAACACAATGATGCAGGTGTTCTCCCCGTTCCCTTTTCTCAATATCAAGATAAAATGAACTATTTTCAAAACGGGCAAGCCAGTTGTTCAATAGTTTTAACTAATAGAACGTGAGGTAAAGACTTGCAGGTAGATTTGTATCCTGATTTTGTATATTTTATAAAGAAAAACGCATAAAATTTTGTGCACGGACCATAATGAACTGTACTTTTGCGCTAACTAGTTACGATGAGCAAACTTAAGTTATTGAAGACTTAAATAATTGTTGGAACAACAAGTTGCCTGAAATCGGTTGTTCGCAAAAGAATGATTCAAATTAAATTGTTTAATTGCGTTATTCCGTCGTTTTTAAAGTTCTCCTATTGTATTGTTTAAATTCGTATGTCTGTCAGTCTTCCCATTCTTTACGTCTGTGGCATCGCTACTTACAGGGCTTCAGTTTAACCCTTTGAGGCGCAACCCTTTCCCAATGCTGAAAAAAGGGCAGCCGTTGCCATCGCTCGACTTAACTACCAGCATACAATGGTACTTAATTCGAGCGATGGCAACGACTGCCCTTTTATTCAGCATTAGGCAATCTATACAGCTGTTTTCGCATTCTTCCATTTTTCAGCAAATGTCAGTGCTGTTAAAAATAATCGTGACAATCTTTTGACGGGAAATAACGTGCTGAAATGTAAAGGATTCTCGTAGAGCTATGTCATCCGCAATTATTTTTATAGAAATCAAATCTATTCTTCGTGACTGGCAACAGTCAAAACGTCAGAGTTTGGTGTTCCCAGAGCGGGAACACTGCACGTTAGAGCTAATACCGTTATTGCGCTGGGCTTTCTAGTGATTGAAACTGCTTAATATCAGCTCTACGAGAGGTATTGGCGTTAATGAGCTGAATTAAATTGTAATTTTAAATGTAAAGATAAACTAAACGTCCTCTTCCTTTCTTTAGGGTAGTTTAAGTTTACGGCAGTCTTTGAACAGAAATCTGGTGACCAGCTGCTCTGAGGCTTCTGGCTGCTTTTGAATCGCGTCTGATTCGAACTGGCGTTTGTATTGAGATCGGTAATTTATTGTTATATTTCATAAATGTTTAATATGAACTAAACTGTTGTTCCTAAGATGTAAATGCCTATAAACACTAATTTTAAGTCGAAGTTGTCTTTAGCATTAAAAAGACACTGAAAATCGATAAGTCGTCGGAGTGATAAATCGTCGGAAGATCATAGTCATGATATTCCGCTACGGTCTCACAAGTTAGTTCGTAGATTGTCATGAAGGTTCAAGATATGGAGTTCAAGAAATCTGTCTCTATTCAAATGTCTTCTAATGGTCACGTTGGACAGAAAGCTGTATCTTCGGCAAATCTTCCAGAGAGCTGCAAATTGTTTTTACTCTGCGCTGTGTTTGTTTGTGCTGCGTATGTCCAAACGGACGCCGTGTTATATGCAGAGCCTTATTATCGCATGGGCAAATCGGGACTTTGCCCAGGGCCCCCGGCTCGAAAGGGCCCCCAATATCAAATGTTGTTCTGAAATATTCTTTTTTATATGAAAATTTTTATGAAAAATAAAACAAATTTCATAGATAGGGGCCCCCAAATTCATCAATGCCCGGGGCCCCTGTTGGTCATAATCAGGCTCTGGTTATATGGCAGTAAGTCGAATCAATTTTGTATATTAGATTTATTTTGTTGGCTAAGAGCATTTCAATTCATGACAGGGGTTATCATTTTGTAGGCAGCAGTCGATCACAAGTCTTTGACTGATAGCAGCTGATATGTCGATTACTGTTTTATCGAGGCATTTACCAAATATCTATTGGTACTTGTTTGACATTAACTTCAGACGGCTTATTGACATTTGTTTGAAACCTATCGTCTCGCCTGCCCATTAACTCAATGAAGGTGAATTAAAGCCTCAGTTAAACAGCTTAAAGTTAAGAGGCTTCTGCTTTGAATCCATTACTTTTCTTACTTGCTCTCAACGTTGTGAAGCCCAGCTTTCTGTGGCAGTTCTTCCCCGCTTTGGCCTTCGAATGCTCTGCTGGGCTCAGCGCTACAACATGGGGCCCCCGCAACGCTGAGCCTCAGCGGGGCGTTCAATGACCAAAGCGGAGAAGCGATGCTGGGACAGAGATTTTCGCCTTCCTGTCTCTGCGACGATGAGAGTAAGCAAGTTAAGTAATGGATTCAAAGCGGAAGCTAATATTTAATGTAATTTTTAATAGAGGCCTTATTAATTCATCTTCATTAAACCAATTGACAGTCGAGACGATGGGTTTCAAATTGTGAAGTCAGCAAGTCGTCTCAAGTCAACCGTGTTCTTAAATTCACAAGGGCCTCGATACAGCAGTAATCAACATATCTGTCCCAATCATTCGAAGACTTGTCTGAAGTGTTTTCCCCTTAAATAAGGGAATCTTCGCCACAGATTTAACGATGCAAGAAGTTTAAGCTTCAATTAAAGTTGGTTAGGCGCACGTCAATTTGAGTCTGATGCATTGGTTACGCAAGGACTTATTTTGAAACAGCTTTATTGAAACTACGTTAAATTCGGACGATGCAAGGCATCAACTTAGCAGTATTAATAAGTATTAGCAACCACCTCAGTAGTGCAATAGGCAGTGTGTCTGAACTACAGGTCAAAACGAACCAAAACTGTTTGGTCTCGCAAATTTCCCTATCCAGTGTTTACTGGAAATGAAAAGCATACTTAAAACCATCTTTCTGAAGTCTAGTTTTAAGGTTTTAAAGCCTTCCTATGCTTAATTAGACGGAGTAACAATTTTTTAAGCTGATGATAAATTAAAGTATATCTAATTAAAAAACTAGAGAAAGCTCGGTGTGAAATTTTATTCCTATTTTATCGTGAAAGTTTATCATCGAAAAGGATATAATGGAAGTATGAAGGGATGACTATAACATGAACGTGGATTGATACTAAAGTTTAATTTATTTTATTCTTAGATTTTGATCTAAGTGTTCGGTTCGATGGCCAATGAAACTCACGAATTTCACTTTACGTGAAATCGTCAGTTTCATTTCTAATTTGTTGCTGACTAAGCCAGAAGCTTCCAATACCTGTATGTATGCATGTGTACTAAAATAGAACAAATTTTCTATGTGTATAGATTTTTTAGACTAAAACGGATTAAAATAGAAAACGAAGTATCCGTAAATAGTTTGAATAAAATGTAATCCATTTAGGTAGGTCAAGGGTAGGGGAGTTTCTTAATCAAGTTGTCTGGTTGTTGCAGCATCTAAAACGTAACTGGCAAGAGATTATAGAATTTCCATTCGCAATTGTGGCCATTTAAGAGTTACTAATCTTTGCAGTTGTAAAGCTGTAGAATCTAAGTGTTCATAATGCTCCTTCAGCGTGGATACACGATGCATGTACAATATGTCTGCCCCAACATCGAATTTTGCTAAAAGGTTGAATATTCCATGAGTGTTCTTTGAAATGTTCAAGTCATAAGTACAGCAGGTGAAGTAAAATTCTGCGGCTTTGTACAAATGCAGATCTAAACATGCATCAAATGAAAATAGTGATAATGACATAAGATATTTGATTTTCATAAGAATGACATACGATATTGATTTGTAGTTGCAATGTTAGTCTCTCCATAGATTTTGTGTAGTACTTAAATGTCGCAGCTCGAGTAATCTTGTCTTATTACAAATGGTTGTACCGGTCATTAAGATGCAATACTGTATAATGTTAAAATTATGATTATGTGAAAGTTGGGTAAGGATTTGTTAGGGTATTTTCAATTAAAAGAATTTGATTTGGGTAATTCTATTAAAACTAAGTCTGGGGTGAATTGCCACTAGGTCATAATGGATTAAGAGAATCAAACTAATCTTTAAGGAAAATGTAGAAATTTTTAATCTGGAAAGGTTTTTAAATAAATAAGCTTGAATACAGCTTTGAATTTTGCTTCAGTAAACTCCTTCCAAATCTAACAATACTTAAGTGAGTTAAACTGAAAGTAACATTGATAAAAAGCATTAATTGCAGACATGTTTTGAGCAGCTTGAGTCGAAGCGGAATGAAATATTGCTCTGTCGAGTCTGTAATTGGGGATTTCAGCTATTCCACCAAGGAACCAATATATTTATTCATTTTATAAAATGTTCAGTATCTAAGTGTGCATGTGCAATAGTTCTCTACTTTAGTTCTCCATCAAGCGCAAGTTGTACATCCCCTCGAATTGAGATCCAAAGCAAGAGGAGTCTAGGCTGGAGCAATCTGGAAATTCGAGTGAAATTTAGTCTCTTCGCTGAAGTAATTGGTAACTGTGTCTGATTTATAGCTAATAACAGTAAGCTTTTGGAAATTGTTCATGCGATAAAGTTACTCTATTCTCAAATTTTTAAGAATTTTTCTCTTGAGTTTCCTTTTGTCAGAGGCATTAATCCATCGGTCTCTGAACCCTTTTCTGCTAGTTAATGTTTGCGTCAGTTCGCTTACGTCTGAATACAAATAAATTCTTAGAAATGCAACTTAACAGGATTCAAAATGAATAAACTAGAAACTGAAAATTCTGAAAGCTTAGAGATTTCGATGACGAGAAATGAACAATTTCAACTATGTTTCCTCAAGATGGATCCACTTTAGTCTTAATTGAAAACAAATTTATTGTTCAAGAGCAGACACAATTTGAACAGTCTTCTAATCATGACTGTTTAATTTCTTGTAATATTAAACGACAGCAACGCGTATGTGTAACTGAACAGGCCAGTCGAATCAAACATACGTATACTACAGAGAAAAATCGGCATCTGCCGTTGAACCGATAGATCAAATTTAATTATCAAATATCTACGAGCACTTCTTTTAAAGGCTTAGATGCTTAGTCTTTAATCGCATGCTCCAAATAGCACATAGTAGACGGCAATGCATCTCTTAAATGTTTTCACAAGAATTGAAGTGCTTGTTTAATTAAAACTTGATGGTAAATGTTGATTTATATATTTACTATTGGAACTCTAAGCACACTTAAAGGCCATAGTGTGAAAAAACGATCTTTGACTCTTCTCTCTGCGTTAGGAGTGTTAACACTAAATTTTCGTTGCCAGATAAATAACTCTTCTGAAGCACAGAAAGAGTACTAACATTTAAACTAACCATCTCTAACTATATACTAACCCCCATAAACTAACCTATTAACAAACTCTTTCAATGCTTCGAAGAGCTGTTTACAACGCCCAATGTTACTGGACCTTTTTCCATATGAAAACATTGGAGATAACATACCAGAAATAAGGCCTGGAATCGTCACACTTTATCGCGAAGACTTGAAATAATTAAATCGAGTGATGTCTGACTTACAAAGGGAAATTCGACATGCTGCTTCAAATTTTTACTCGGAATTTCACTTGTATAGATAATTAAATCTCAAGTTAAATGCTGCGGCTTACAACTGTCCCGAAGAGCATTATCGCTGCCTTCGAAAACGTGCAGTTGATCAATTTTAAATTCATTTAACATTTGATTTCTGGTTACTTTTTTCATGTTCATGGAACGAGACTAGCTGACTTTCGGTTAGACAAAGGAGCATCAGAAGAACCAGCTTTGAGCAGCAAGCTTGACCTTTCTCTGCTTTTGGAATCGTCGCTACCAATCGGCAAGAGGACATAATTCGAATGAGTTTCAATGTCACTAGGCTTGTCAAGGTCAGGCTCCGGTAACTGGCTCGCAACTAGGCTTTATCCTGCAGGAGGAAGACGTCAGCCAGACTTCCGAACGCAGTGGCAGAACCAAAGCTTGTAAGGTTTGTAAGTTTTAACCCAGAGAGGCATAATCGCCGCTTTTAAATCGGGAGTTGACTCATTTTACATTAATCTACACTTGCTTTTTAGTTCGATTCCATCGACATGAAAGTAATTTAAACTGGTCTGGATTTCAGTTAGACAATGGAGCATGATGGGAACCAGTCTTGCCCAGCAATCTTGACTTTTTGCTGCATTCGGAACGCGTTACTGTTTTCATGATTGCGGATCAGTGAGATTACATAATTTGTCATCGTCACTGGGTTTGCCAAGGTCAGGCTGCGATAATCGGCTTGCATCTCGCCTATCCTGCAGAAAGAAGACATAAGCCAGATGCTTCCGAACGCAGCGAAGGTAGTTGACAAGGTTTGTAAACGTTCAAGCCCAGAGCTGCATTACCGCTGCTTTTAAATCCGCAGTTGACTCATTTTACACCAATTTAAATTTGATATCTTCTTGGATTTCTTTCATGTAGATAAAATGGGAATCTGCTGCTTGCTTTAGATTGGAGGCAATGGAGCACCAGGAAAAGTGTTGAACAGCAATCTTCTGAATCCTCACTAAAATTTGGACATTTGGATGAGTTATGCTACTAGGTTCGCTCAGGTAAATGGTAAACGCCTAATCTTTTTGCTGCAGAATGAGAACCGCAACGGACCGTCGAACGCAGTAATGGAGCTCACGCTGAAAAGGTTTGCAAACATTTTTAACCCATTGAGTTATGTGAAATTCTTAAAGCTAATTTTTTTTTTCTGTATGCATATTTTTGTTACCTGTTATATCACAAAGCGCAGAACTTAGTCACCTATAATATTGCTTTTGACCTTTAAAAAAATTCCTACTAACTTTACCAGTGTTAAAGGTGGGACGGAGGAGCAATCCTTACTCTAAATGTTTTAAGGTCACTCTCGTTTTTCAAAAACTAAAGATCGAGAATTTATGCCCCCAGTATTGTCTCCGTATGGGTCTTGGTGACTGGCGAGACATTTAAATCAACTATGAGTAGAGGGAGTCTTCACTATTGTCTTTATAATTGTGGGTAAGAATAGTCTTATTTAGGGAAAGGTGGGGTAAGTGCACTAAGTAAAATAGATTGTGCAGCTTCGACAAAGTCTGAGGACATACTTAATAATTAACCCTTTTATCATGCAGCTTCAAGGATACTCTTGACTCTGAAATTTTCATAAAAATGTAATAAATTTTTGAGAAAAATTGGTATTTTCTACAGCGTGTATGCACTTGCCCCATCTAGTGGCGTAAGGGCATTATCTGCCTCTGCACCTATAATAGGTGCAGTAGGAATATAGTGGGGTCAGAGCCTATAGATTTTGGAGAGCTTTCCAACACCTTTTACAGAATTGAATTATCTCTTATAGATGTTGATGAGCATCTTATGTGGCGAGAAAACGCAAAGAAACATTATTTTACAGAGTTGGGTTAAATCGAACTCCATTTGGTGTTAATAAACGTTATTGTGATAATGACTGTTCTTGCATATTAAGTGCTCATTTTGGTGTGAGCACTTATTCCGTATCAACAAAAATATGCTACGAATGCACAGTACCTCTTATTTTTAAGACAAGGGTGTAAAAAGACCGAAAAATACACTTTAAAATGCAAGACAAAAATGGCTTTTCAATAAATGTTTAAAAAGTACCTTGCGCGCTCGTGCTTGGAGGATAAGACACGATCTTTAAGAAATATCACAAAGCAAAATCGGACAATGGAAGTATAATTTTATAGTGTAAAATAGGATGAAAAAGGAGTATTTGCACTACAATAGTATTTGCACCAAAGTGATTCAGAGACCGTGTATGCTTTTGCCTCATTTGTCCTTGCCTCGCCCTACCTCCTCAAGAACTTTTTAAACCCTTTAACGCGCAGTGATCCCGCTCTGGGAACACCAAACTCTGACGTTTTGACTGTTGCCAGTCACGAAGAATAGATTTGATTTCTATAAAAATAGTTGCGGGTGATCTAGCTCCACGAGAATCCTTTACTTTTTAAGCACGTCATTTCCCGTAAAAAAAAAAGTCACGATTATTTTTAACAGCAGACATCTGCTGAAAAATGGAAGAATGAGAGAAAAGCTGGATAGATTGCCCAATGCTGAAAAAAGGGCAGCCGTTGTCATCGCTCGACTTAACTACCAGCAAGATGGCGGACGATCGAAACGTTCATCGCGTGCCACAGATCTAGAGACCCTTTTTTGACGACAGCTGGCTGTGCCCGGGCACAGCCAGCTGTCATAGCGTTGGCTGTCATAGCCTGCTGTGCATAGCGTTGCTTCCTAACTCGGCGTTTTATAAGCTTTCAATCACCCATGTTCGGGTTTAATATTCGGTAACGCCCCATCCTCAAGAGTATGCAACTGCCTGATGACGTTTCTGCTCTTTCAAAATTTAAGTGTTAAAAATTTCATTATTATTTATCATCATTAATATTATTGTTAAAAATACGGTTAGTCCCCCACCTCTCCATGTTCAGCTGTTAGCCCTTTGAGGCACAACCCTTTCCCAATGCTGAAAAAAGGGCAGCCGTTGCCATCGCTCGACTTAACTACCAGCATGATGGCGAACGATCGAAACGTTCATCGCGTGCCACAGATCTAGAGACCCTTTTTTGGCGACAGCTGGCTGTGCCGGCACAAAAGTCACGAAGAATAGATTTGATTTGTCAGAATAGATTGGACAGCCGGTTGTGCCGGCACAGCCAGCTGTCGTCAAAAAAGGGTCTCTAGATCTGTGGCACGCGATGAACGTTTCGATCGTCCGCCATCTTGCTGGTAGTTAAGTCGAGCGATGACAACGGCTGCCCTTTTTTCAGCATTGGGAAAGGGTTGTGCCTCAAAGGGTTAAGCTTGATTACTCCCCACATACGTACTAGTCTTGCTGATGGAAAATAAGTTTTACTACGCTCATATTCGTCCGGAGGTTAGCTTCTACAGAGACCGTTGTTTTTAACTCATGTCTCCCAATTCTATTTCACAGGAATCAAATGTCTAATATCTGCCCCTCTGCGTGACGGTGAAATGCTGGTGATTATGGAGAGGTTCCCTTCCAGCTGGACTGTGAGGTGCCGTTTTCTTAAGACTGACAGCGACACTACGCTTCCCAAGTTAAAGTATTTTGACGCTTCACACGAAATCGAGTATTTAGGTGCTGATCATTTCCAAAATGCCTAAGGTTGTAGGTTACGAACAGTCAAATAACGCTGTGCAAACAGTGGACTCAAGTGATAAATACTTGTAACTCTTGCATAGAGTGGCGTATCGCTGTATAATTAAGGTATGGTGAAATGCCCCTTTTGTTAGACAATGAAAGTTAGAATTTTCATGTTCATTTCTGTGTCTTGGAGAGAGTTGGTAAGGATTTTAAATTTGAAACAACTTTTGTAAAATTTCATTAATATCCCATGCTATTTTGCTTGTATTGAAAGTTTTACTTGACGAAATTCTTTCCTTACCATGTTCACGATTTCGGATACAATGAATTAGATGCATGTCCAGTAATTGCATATTGTTAACTATAGTGAGGTATTCCTGTACCTTTTGGGAAGTCTACCTTAAAGCAATTATTATGGAGTTCCGTATATTGTGTTATAAATAAGTTTGGATTCTATAATTGTGAGATTAACCTAATTAGTATACCATATCGTGTTATATGAAAGTTGTAACTTTCTTCATATTCTTTTCAGAATTTGTTTTATAGAACCTTTTTTCTTTGTCTGCCTTTGCAGGACAATTAAAATAATGTTACGGCACAGAGTTGGTCTTAATTTGCCAAGATATGGAATGACCGTACTCGTGTGTAAACAGCTTATATCTAAGCTTTGTGGGGATGGAGAGTTACTTAACTACAATCATTATGACGACTATAAATTTGAATTAAAATTACTAATTTTTCAACATTCTGAATATTTCTCAAAAATCGGCAAATCCTCTTGGCAACTAAAGTCGGATGCGCTGTAAGAGGCGGCCTATTGAACTAAGTAGTTAATGCTGTGCCTTATATTTCCGAAGCCCAATATCTTGTGGTTTCCTCGCGTTAATCTAATGAAGCCTTCTTGAATCTCTATTAAAACTGCATTAAGTTGCGTGGATGTTGCTCTTACTTGAAGCTAATGCTTAACCTGCTTATTCTCATCGGTGTCATGAAGCGACGGCAAAGATTCCTTCCCTGCGGCGACGTCTTTTCCCCTCTTCGGTCTTCGAATGCTTATCCGGGCTATGCGCTGCGACTAGGGGCCCCCGCAACGCATAGCTTTATCAGGGCGTTCAACGACCAAAGGGGAGACGGGACGCTGGCACAGAGGGGGAATCTTCGCCTTCGTGTCTCTTCAACGATGAGAATAGACCGGTTGAGTCTGATTTTAAAGTTTTAGCAAATGGGAGTTTGATATAGATCCCCAAATTTTCTGTCGAGTCTTTCATTAACGTAACATACAAACTCTGACTAGTTTTATTGAACTACAAATTGTTTCATATAAACATAGTGAAACGATTCCGTTTATAAGGTTTCCGGGTACATTTTTGAGCTATGAAAATATTAACGGAAAATGACCCATTTATCTTGGTTATAGTTTTTAAATCTCCCATATTTTAACACTGCTTTTTAAAGCTTTGTAAGATCTTGGAGCTCTTTGAGCAATTCTCTATTTTTTTGAAAATAGAAAGTATAGGTATTAGTTTGTAGTTTTGAGTTGCAGTGCGAGGAAAATATGTATTGGACTAACTTGCATTAGTAAGTCTTTGATTAATGCGGCAGAAAGTAACTCTGCTGGACAAAAACTTTTCCTTAAAAACTAGAAAATGCATCAGTCACTTCTTTAAACTTTTCCACAATAATGCAAAGTAAAGTTAAATACACTCATGTCCATAAATTAAGGATAATTCAGAATCACACAGAAATTGATCTCTAAAATAAAAATTTCACCTGTGGAATGATCACACACATCTTGAAGAAGAATATGCAAATTACAGGAAACCACCAGATGGCGTGGATGGTACGTCACAATGACGAGAGTGTAAGAGAGGGGTATATAAGGAATGGTGGCAAAGAAGTAAAATTGTTCACAAGCGCTGTGAAAGCCTTCAGTGCAAAAACCGCATAGTTATGGCACAAAGGAGGCATTTGGATGATGTTTTACGTGGCAGAATTATCGGACGACTGGAATGTGGGCGTACCCAGCTGGAAGTATCCGAGGAACTTGGAATCGCCCAGAGTATCATCTCCAAGCTTTGGCAACGATTCCAAGATGATGGTAATGTGAGTAGACGTTACAGCACAGGTCGCCCCCGAGTTACAACGCCGAATGAGGACCGCTATTTGGCAGTTACTGCCAAAAGAAACGGACGGAGTACAGCATCAGACCTGTCTCGTCAGCTCTCTTCAGCTACCGGTACGACAGTTTCAAGGCAGACCGTGTACAGACGCTTAGGGCACATTGGTTTATATGCTCGTAGGCCTGTCAGATGTGTTCCACTTACCGGAACTCACTGTCGCCTGCGATTAACCTGGAGTAGAGAGCATGCATTGTGGACACCGAAACAGTGGTCTTGTGTGATGTTTTCCGACGAGTCCAGGTTTAGTTTGGAGTCTGATTCTCGCCGGACATTCATCTGGAGAGCGCTAGGTACCCGTTACCACCAAGAGAACACCATTGAAAGACACCGTTACGGTGGAGTAGGATGGCTCGTTTGGGGAGGAATTATTCTTGGTTCCAGAACTGACCTGCATGTTCAGAGTGTAACGATGACAGGCCACATCTATCGGGATGTCATTCTGGAACAACATGTACGTTTGTTTCGGAGCGCCATGGGTGCTGAATTTGTGTTTATGGATGACAACGCCCGTCCTCACCGTGCAAACATTGTAGACGAATGCCTTCAATCGGAGGATATCACCCGTATGCATTGGCCAGCATACTCGCCGGACTTGAATCCAATAGAGCATGTGTGGGATATGCTTGGCCGACTAATTGCAGCCCGTCAACCCCCTCCCACCTGTCTACCGGAACTTCGGAGTGCATTGCTTGATGAGTGGTGTAATATTCCCCAAGATCAGATTGATCATTTGATACTCAGCATGCCTAGGCGTTGTCAGGCCTGTATTGCATCGTCCGGGAGACATACTCCGTATTAACCATCCTACTAACCATGTTATACTGTTTTTTGTAAATAGGTTCTTTTTTGAAATTCGTCAAGGGAGTAAAACTTGCAATTTTTATTAATTATGTCAAACATATAGCATCTTTTTTGCTCTTTACTTTTTGTTTAATAAATAGGCTTTACAAATAAGTCAAATTTGTTTTGCTTCTTTCTCTTTCTTTGCCTGAACTTCATTATCCTTAATTTATGGACATGAGTGTACGTAAAAATGCCAGAAGTTTTTTTGTTAAAAGAATTTAATTTTTAAATTCTAACAAATTCAAAAATTTAGCTGTATTAGTTTCAGTGTCTGGAAATTTTATGCAAATAAATTTTTTATGAGGGGGATTGTTTAAAAATGCTTCTCAAATCGTTATTTTAGTTTTCCTATAAAAGCTATTTGATAATTTCAGAAAATCTGACTATAAAGGGGAAATTCAGGTACTTTCCTACTCCCCCTTACCCAGCGAAATTTTCTTAAACGCACATTACCTACTTTTTTATAAATATGTTGAAGAAATTTAATTACTGCAACTAATTGATCCTGTAAAAATATTTCAGTTTGAAAATCTATGGAATGCAGTAATTACTACATAACGGAAAAATTGTTTTTAGATATTTGCACATCCATACTCTAGTGCAAATCTATTTGAACATCAGACCGGTCAAAAGATTAATTTTACCATTTGAAATCAACATAAATTTAAAGTAACTCATACAAAGCATTCTGGATCTCTCCAAATATCCCCATCCGTCATTTAGATCAGAAATCCTTAGTGGAATATCAAAATAAAATTCATATATTATTATGGAATGTTTGCCAAAAATATTGTCTTAGCGCAACATTTGTGTTAACATGTCTAGCTTGTTTAATGTTACCCAAAAAGTTGTTAAAAATCTGTTTCTATGAACATGTAGCTTAATGTTAAAGAAGTGTAATAATATAACAGTTTGCAATGATTTTAGATATGTTTAAGGGCACGTGGACCTGAAAGAGATTTTCAGAAAAGTGTACCGGAGCATTAAATAACAAACGGATTTTGAGAAGGCTAACTAAACGAGTAAAGACGGATTTTCAAAAATATTTAACATGTATTTATTTGAAAATGGAGCGAAATGAAATTTTGTCCACTATATATAAACACATTATAACTCATATAGCTAAAAAATATATTTCATTAATATACTTTTAAGAATGAATCAACTTTTTACGTATGTACGGAATATTTTGAAGAAAATTATGCATTTGGCACAGTTTTCTAAACTTCAGTTTACCACCTTAGTATTTTTGATGCAACGCCAAGTTTTAACTGATAAGAAGCAATTCTCATCTGCTGAAATTTAATTATTTTTAATTTTTAAAAATTAAAAGAATGTATTACTAAAAAAAATTCCCTCTGATTATTGTTTGAAATTTTTTTAAGAAACAAATTAAATAATTTTGGGTAGTTTAAGCTGTTTACCTGAAAGAGATTTTCAGAAAAGTGTACCGAAGCATTAAATAACAAACGGATTTTGAGAAGGCTAACTAAACATACTCTGAATATTTAAAGTATATTGCTTTAAAATATTCAAGCAAAAATTTTGATTTAACATTTCTGCATCAATTTTTATTTTTTAACCTGTCTGATATAGTTTTTTGGAAAGTGTGATGCTTCTCTAACTCGAGCCTTATCAATCTTTCTCAAGGGGAAAATTTCAAATTATGGGCTGGGTGAGTTCCCAAATAATTTTAGCACTACTGTTAAAACAGATAACATCTGAAGCACTCAATTTCAAAATATTCATTGAAATCAAAACATTCTTGGATAAGCTTTCCATAAACAATGGTTGAAATTCTCATTTGGATTCAGAGTTCTACAATGTATGCGTTTGATGAAAAGTTGATCGTGAAATACTTAACTGTAAAAGTGTAAGTTTTAGCAAAGATTGTTTGAGTGTACTGTTCATAAGTATTGAAAGTTTTATTGTAGACAATATTTGTTCGCATTTTTAACTCGTATTTTGAGTGTGAATATTTTCTAAAACTTCATAAATTATATTTATAGAATCGTCTGATTGCTGTATGTTTTAGCTCGATAATTGAAAATTCGAGCCAATTTATGTTCCATGTGCCCTTAAGCTCTCTTTTAAAAACATGTTTATGTATCTAAAAATTCAGTTGCACCTGCTGTATTACCCATTGATAAAATTATGAAATGTTTAATCATGGAATATGAAAAATGTTAAAATTTGCACTTCGTTAGTCTTGTATTTTGTTGATTTTCATGTATTTTTCAGCTTGGCAGAAAGAGTGACTTGTATTTCAACAAATTCTTTTCTAAAGGTACATTGATTACTATACTACTTAGTTATGAATTTTATATGCAAGGTGAAACAATTTCTTGCCATGTAAGATGTTCGAAATTCAATAAGTATTTTCTATGTCCAGTAATGTTTTTGCAAGTTGTTAAATTAAGCAATTCTTGAATATACCTGTTATAGAAAACATTTAGAAAAGTCTGTACTTCAAGTGAGCCAAAGTTTCATTTAGCGAAGTGGGGGGAAAAAGGGTGTTCCAGTGCAAAATTAGTAATTTTCTTTGCAATGAAAATATAAATTTATTAGGAATTTCATGTGTAAATTAGAAATTTTGTGTTTAAAATGTATAAGGAATTACATTAATTTTCTTCTTCGATCTGCTACAAGAACATCAAAACTTGTCTAATTAAACATGTTGAAAGAAAAATATCGTAATCTAACTTTCCAATTCATCGAAAAATCTAAATTCATAAATTGATGAAAGGCTGTGTATCTATAGATTTTCTAATCAGTATGAGAGTGCATAAAAATTAGAAGATGCATTGTAAAATCGTATTTTTTTAATTGCCTGTGGAGCTGCTTTTCTTAATTTAATGAGAAATTTAAATATCTCCTGCAACAAGATAGCAATTTTTAAGCTTGTACCAATGGTAATGTATTTAGAACTTTTAATTTTCTTGTAAAAATATCTCATTACTGTAAGTACAAGAGAAAATGTTTAAAAGAATATATATGTTAGTTTTTGTTAACTGTCAGTTCTGTTGTAGTTCATATCGACGAAATGATACAGTTCAATATAGCTGTGTCCAGATTGGTTTAAAATTGGCTCAAATTGTGAAGATACGCAACAACCGTATTTAGTTCACGTGAAAACAAACAGTTTGTAGTGAGTGTAGAATTGGTGGGATGGGGCGGGGTGTATCTCGGCTACTAATAATTCTGACGAGGATTTGTAAATTTTTCTTAAACTGTGAAAGGAACATTGTGAGGGCCTGTCAAAAGTTGTAAATTTGCTATCACATCTATTCTAAAAATTGGATTTGAAGATGAATTTTTGCTTTAGCGCTGTTAAAGGGGGAGAGGAGGCAAATCATTGCGACCGCCGAAGTCTGAATGAATCGGATACGATGCTTACTGTGTAACAGAGGAACTTCATATACATTAAGTCTCCTGCGAATTAAGAGGGGAATTTCTATACTGCCTGGCTTTAATTCAAGGCTTCGTTACAGGCCCCTCAAGGCCCCATTACAGGCCTATGTTTCCCATTGTTAACATCAGCAAAAATGTATTGAAAAATTAAATTTTATCAATATTGTCTTGAAAAAATTACTTGTTAAAGAATGATGTGATTTTTTGAAAGATTTTGAATTTGTCATTAGTGGGGAAACTGGATAAAAAAAATCTTAGCCATTTTCATAAATTTTTACCTAACTATCTTGATACAGCCTCCCTCCCTTCAAACTTAATTTAAAAAAAAAACTTAAAGTTAAAAAAAATCTTTCGTTTATTCTTAATATTTCACTTATTCGTAATATTTCACTTACTACGCATTTATGAGTAGTTTAAATAGTAAAAGTAAAGCTCTCCTAAAAGTATAGGCAGAAATAACCTATGATTTGGAACACGGTGAAAATAGGAGAGTAAAATTTTTTCTCCATTTAAATGACATATCTGTTTAACTAACGCATTAGAAGGCAAAATATACAAAAAAACTTATTTAATATATGCCTGGATCTGAATTCGGTCTGTAAAGGGTTAAGTCTGTTGTGACTTAACTAGGGAATTCCTATGCTGTCTGTCTTTAATTCAAGGCAGTCATCGAATAAGGCCCCGTCTAACAAACTTTATTGAGTTACGGGACTTACACTCCTACATGAAACTGCTACCTAACTTGTTCATTCTCATTGTTACAGAGAAGCGACATCGAAGATTCCCTCTCCGCAGCAGCGTTTCTTCCTTGTTTCGGTCTTCGATTGCTCTGATGGGCTCGACGCTGCGACTAGGGGGGGCCCCCCGCAACGTCGAGTTTTAGAGGTTCATTCAACGACCAGAGCCGAGAAGCGATGCTGCTGCTGAAAGGGAATCTGTGCCATCTTGTGTCTGCGACGATGAGAATGTAAATATTCCCAAGCGTGACTTATCTATAATTAAAAAATATACTTTAATAAATTGTTGTCTAAACTTAACCTGAGAAAACCTGCTCATTTTCATACAAAATTAGAAGTAAGACTATTAAAATTAAAATTTTGTAATTTTGTAATATCTCGGCTAAAATCTTAAAATGAGCCTACTTTAATATGAATTTTAAGTTTACGGACATTAATTTAAATTTTGGAAAAAATCTAAATTATTAATGTTTTAGTTTTTATAGTACTTCTGCATCGCAATGATTTGCTTTTTAACTCAAGAAAACGGCGCACGATTAAAACTACTAACTTTGGGAAAAGCCTTACCTTGAAGTTTAAAAATATTTGTCACTTTTCCCATAATGTTGCAAAAAATTGAGTTTAACGCTAAAATTAACAATTAGCTATTCTATGTATTTGTCAGAGCAGTTAAATTTTATATTCTAGAAAATTACAAGGCATATGCGCCCAACTAATTACTGTTTATAGAAGAACAAATTTAATGTTAAGTCTTGCTGTTCAGCTTTACGAGCTTCTAAAATTCCCTGCAGAGCATTTCAGTAGGTTAAATTTTTTATCGGATTTTTTACAAAATATTTCTGAATTATATTTTAATACTGAATTTTCTAAAAAATTAGCCATTTTAGAAGAAATCCGACATTTTGAAGGGAAAATTCAACTACACCCTCCTTCCCCCCCCCCACAAGAAAACGCCAGCTTTCAAGAAAGTAGATGATTAAACAGTGTTCTGCTTAATTTACAAATCTTTTCATTAAAAGTATAGTTATTAAAAGTGGTTGAGATTCTGCATCAAAATATTTTAGTTCCCATGCGACATCTGCAGTACTGTAATTGTTTGTGTAACAGCAAAACTGTTAAATTTTGTTTTAAAGCTAGTTTGTAATTAAAGTACGCTGGCGCAAATTCATTTCAAATGAGAATATTGCCTTCGTCAACTAAGTTTTTATATTAATTTCAATTTTCCAATGGTAAATCTTTAAAATAACTCGGGTATTTACAGTATCTTCTAAAATTTTCTAAAATGTTCATGCCATCTTTTGCAGTTACATACTGTATTCAATTTAGTGCAATTGTTTATGAAATGTTTGTCAAGTTGTCTTAATGCAACGTTTGTGTTAAGTTTTTCCTGTTGTAGAGGGGGAAATTGTTCAAAATAGCAATTTTTGTCGGCGTTATAAGTTTGATATTGAAGTACTGTAGTCATAAATTTGCAATAGGTTTAAACATTAGGCAATCCAACATGCATATTAAACATTAGTGTTATACTACATGTGTAATTGAAGTTTTAGGTAGATTAACTTAATAGTAATCATTGATAAAAATTATCGTGAAATAACGTATTATGGAATATGAAAGAAATACGAAACTTGAAGAGCAAAATTTATTTCAATAAATTTTTCGGGAGGCGTTAAAAAGGATTATTTGAAGCCTTTTATATATTTTTTTAGAAGCACTTTGACTCCCATGCTATTCAGTATCTACTGAATTTTATATGCATGGGTGAAACCACATCTTGACTTGACAATGTTGGAGTAGGTTTTATGTTCAGTGAATGAAACACTGTTTATTCATACTAAGCCAATTTTTACTTTGGAAATCATTTAGAACTCGCTGGGCTTCAGTTTGAGCTATGAAGTTTTTGAATCGGGGAAAGAGGGTGGGCTTTCTAAGTATGTTGGAGTTAAATGCAGCGTTTTCGACAGTGTGAATGTCTTGCTTGCCAGAAAGATAGGAAAACGGGTGTTAGTATTACATGTTCAGATTATTCGTCAATCTGTAAGCTCACTGCTCATTCAAGCACTTAATATACACCCGACGACAGTGTTGACACTTGGATAATACTGATACCAGCAGCAATAAACTGGGTAAAATCTTTATCAGAACAAACTTGCATATGTTTGAAAAATTCCTTTAGACTCGATAAAAGAATTTGAGTAGTGTCCTAATTATTTGGACACCTACTGTAATGCTTTACAGAAAAGAGGTGATCCAAAAATGATCAGTTTATACTAGTTTGAAATGGGGGGGGGATTTTAGAAACGGTTAGAGTATTTAAAGTATCTTCTAGAACTTTAAAACGGTCAACCTTTTTACGATGAACAATCGTTCATTAGGCAAATAAGATATCGGATGTTGGCTATATGAACATTCTCTCGAAAATTTTATACTTATTGCATCATCTAACTTTTTTGTTTTAATGTAAAAAGTTTTTAAAATGCAGTCTTTATGGTCTTTTGTAGTCAGTTGTTAAAGTAGTGTAATCATGATTCATGCAGGGCGTCCACCGGCGACTAAAAAAGGCGACTTTTGCTACTAAGTTAAAGGTTGAGACTTTTTTGATTAGAAAATGGCATTTTCATACTAGTTTTTAAAGTTCTTGGCTACTTGACTTTACTCCAGGCGACTTGAAAATTTGGTTTTTGTCAACTCTATTCTTTTCAATTAGCTATTGATCGTTCATCAAACATTCTAATCTATTTTTTAAATTGTGCTATAAAAATAAATGTTCTATGTGCTCTGATGGAACGCATGAAGTTTTTTAAATTTATTTTATTCATTCCTTCTTAAATGTAGCTAAATGACAAATGTTTATTTCTTAACTGTAAAATCATGCAAAAATGCTACTGTTTTGGCACCTAAAATTAAGAAAATGGCTACTAAACTGGAAACTCTTATGTCGGTGAGGCTACTAATGATACTATTTTTGCCTTCTGACATTGGTGGACACCCTGTTCATGATCTTATCAATTGTAATGGTACTAAACATTGGTATAATGTATCTATTTTGAATTGTCGAAATTGTGTTAATATGCATGTAAAACGAGTGATTCACCTGAAATGTTCAATTTGTTGTCCTACGACAACTAACATTTGCAACTAAATGCCTTATATGGAGATCTTGAATTAAATTATCAATTCTATGAAAGTAAAATATTCAGTGAAATGTCATTACCATCTGCTGTCTCTTTTAAAATTTTTAATATTTAAGTATTTGTTGTATTAACTTTATTGAAAAAGTTCTAATTCAAAGTAATTTTTAATTTCCAGTAAAAAAAAATGTACCTGCATTCAAAATACTTTCTAGGCATTTTAACTTTTCTTTGCATTTTTGTTTCATTACCATCTAGTAGATTTTGCAATTTTGTGGGTTCTTTAGACTGCATAATTAATCGTAGTTAAATATTGATAAAAGCAGTTTTTTTTAGTTACGTCCTTAATCATAATCATGTATATAAGTTTTTACAAATTTATTACTTTTAAAAAATATTTTATGATTTTATTAGGAGTACTATTGTTAAAAATGAGCAAAATATTTACTACAGTAGTAAAGCTTTGTATTCAGATTAACTGCGAAATGTCATTAGCACAGTCTGAAATATGAATTGAAAGTATCCATGTATATAATTGAAGGGCTTCGGGCAACATAATGTTGAAGCCTCCTGCACAATGACTTGCACGTTACGTCATCACTCCTTAGTCATTTTTAGTATATAATTCTAGTAACATTCACAGTAATTCTCGCGTGGATATTATACTGCTTGAAAACTGGTTTGTTAATGAGAGCTGGGTCGTATGTCGATTTGCATGTTCTCTCTCGCCTATTAGACAAGTTGTCCGTCGAAATCGCAAATAATTATCGATTTTCAGTGTCTTTAATGCTAAAGACAACTTGGACCGCAAGGGATTAAATGCACAAAATGGGGAATTTTACAGGATAACAATTTAAAAGTTTAAGTATAATTCAATCTATCTGAAAACGTACCTAAATATTAATTGGACAGTCATTTACCTAAGGAATAAATTTCATTAACTTCTAAAAAAATAAAATTGAAGAAAGAGGCCAAAGATGTGAAGGACTTTTTCAGGCTTGCCATAATCTTGCATACCATAAAATGTAGCTAATGAGAGACGATCTAATAATACAATGTATTAAAACATGGTAAGCATAATTTTAAATTGCATCTTAACTGGTTATCACGCGATCCAGAATTTTAATAGTTTGAAGCCAGGATTAATTAGGAATAGAATAAGAGGTACTATAATTTTGCCGACAAGAATAATGTAAATTGTGTTTAAAACTGGTAATGTTTCGACAAGTGAGGGAATGAAAGTTGCTATACATTTCCTGTCACTTCTGTTCTAATTATTAGATTTGGCGGAAAAGTCTTACTTTAGCCTGTTAAAGGGGAGAGGAGAGCCGAAACGTTGTGACCACTGACTTCTAAATGATTCAGACAGATATGCTGCCTATTGTGCACTAAAGGCACTAAATAATATTGTGCTTTAACCAAAAAATTCCACTACTGTCTGGCTTTAATTCAAAGTTATCAAATAAGGCTCCATCATACAAACTGAATTGAGTTACGGGGCATTAACTCCCACATGAATCTACTGTTTAATCTGTTCACTCTCATCGTTGCAAAGAAGCGACGGCAAAGATTCCCTCTCCGTAGCAGCATTTCTTCCCTGCCTCGGTCTTCGAATGTTTAACCGGGCTCGGCGCTGCGACTAGGGGCCCCCGCAACGCCGAGCTTTAGTGGAGCGTTCGACGACCGAAGCGGAGAAGTGATGCTGGTACTGAAGGGGAATCTCCGCCATCGTGTCTCTGCGAAGATGAGAATGAGTAAGCTGAGCCAAAATTCCCAAGCGTGACTCTGCTATATTTTAATAAGCCGATGGCTAAACCTGAGCTACAAAATCTGTTCTTCTAAATTGGATGGAAAATGATTTAAGCTTGCTTAACAGGGGATTCTTTTTCGAGCAATGAAATTTATATTATAAATAAAAAATGAGATTTGATATCCCTGTTAAAATCTTAAAGTGAGCCTCCTTTTAACGATTGGATTTAAAGATTTTAAGTTTACAGCTCTTGGACAAAAACTTGCATATTCAATTAAAAAAAAAAATAAATCTAACTTCTTTTTTCCCCCCCTGCCTAATTTTAAGATTTTTTTTTAAAATTTGCACTGCCCACGTGTCTTTTATGGGTAAAGAAATACTTTTACCGCCCTTTTTGAAACGCCCTGTAGTACAATCTATTGATTGGCATAACTTTTGTCCACAAATTTGCTCTCACTGTTTCTAAGATATGCAATAGTCTCATTTTTGGAAAAAAAAATACCTCTACATTATGTTGACTGGAACTCTACAATTCTTGTCTGATCTGATAGAATCTACGACAAATCTTAATTTTTCAAGTCTATTTTTCAATAATTTTTCAGCTTCCTAAATATTAAAATAAGTAAAATTCACGACTTTTTAAAATGGGGTGAAAAGTTAAAATTATAGCTTCATTTAGGCTTAGAATTTTAGGCAAATATTTTTAGAAAATTTCAGCATGTAGTTTCCCCAGAAAAATCGTGAGAAGTTCAAATTCGAAAAATTAGAATATCCACCGCATATTTCCCTCATAAAGCAAAAGAAATATAGCCCAATTATTCTTTGTTATACAACTCTTTTTTAATAGTTTTGTACTGATTTTATTTTTGCAATAAAAATTTAGAAAATATCAAACTCGGGCAAAAAGTTTGTTCAGAAAGCCTCCTGTGAATTCAACCTTCTTTGATAAAAATAATGTTGCCATACATTTAAATTAAATTTTTTTCTATAATTTCCTTGTCTAAAACATGCATTTAAAATGAATACAAACTACAGAATTTTCTTTTTATTATGGAAAAATGAGTAGCGAATTGGCTACAGTATGCAGTGTAGATTAACTTTCATTTTATGACACTTAAAAAAAAAATTAAACTGAACATTTTTGGAGAATCACTTGGTTGCAATTCCATTGTATTTTGACTGATGATCCATTTATGTAACGAATTTTTCATCTATGGGGAAAATTTATCCATTGTTAAAATTTGTATTCATAGATTATGCCTTTTTAATAAAATTTTTGTTGCATTACATTGTTTTTACTTGAAGTCCGAATACATTCATTCTCTTTCAGGTCAATTTTCAAAACTTCACGGAAACATTTTGCTAGTGTGTGTTTAAAGCACTATTCAGAAACATTACCCAAGTACATCGCAAAATTCTACTATAGCTGAATTTTCAAATAATACAGCTAAATAAATAAATAAAATAAATAAAATTCTAAGAACTGCTTTAGTCGGTTCATTATTCGAATTAAAATTCAGGTTTTGTTGATATGAAACAAACTTCATTCAGTAATTAAAAAACTTTGTAAAAAACACACATAAGAAGTAAAAGTTGTGTGTTTTTTAAAAAGTTTTCTAATTACTTTATCGTTTAACACCAGTATTTTGAGTGTTTTTTCAAACTTCATTCAGCTCTGTTCAAAAGGAACAATACTTGGTAGGAGGGGGGGGAGGCTAAAATGTTATGAAGATCTTGTATTTTGCATAACTACAGACAAAGGAGCTCTCTCATTCGAACATATTTTGGTACAAGGGTTTTATTTTTATACATTTTCGCGATCGTAGACTTCATTCCAATTAATCTACTCTTTTAAGGGCACGTGGAGCATCTGGGAAAGTAGTTTTTTTTAAAAGGATTTAACATGTAATTTATTTAAAAATGGAGATTGAAATGAATTTTCGTCCACTGCACACAAACACATAGGAGCATACATAAATTCTTTTTTAGTTTGATACTTAAGTTAGTTTTTAAGAAATAATTAACTTTTTATGTATCTCTACGAAATATTTCGAAAAGTGGGTCTGCTTGGAGCATTTTTCTGAAACTATGGAGTTTATCTCCTTAAAATTTTGATATGGTATCGGCAAACATACTGCCCGTGAAAAGAAGTAGCTTTTATTCCGGCTTAAAAGAAATAAAATCGAACATTTTACTAAAAAACTTACAAATAAGCGGAAAATAATGAATAAAATCTTATTTAGGATTTTTTTTTTCATTGGGATTTCTAGTATTGGGCTTTTTAAGAAACAAGTTAATTTTCATAAGTTTCCAACTGATTACTTAAAATATTTTTTTAGCTTGCCACACCATAGAAATATCTTGAAAGGGCAAACTCAAAACATACTCACTATGCTTAAAATATATTGTTTTAAAACATATTAAGCAGCTTAATCATTTTGATTTAACATTTTTGCATCGTATGTTTTTGTCTTTATTTTATTTTTAATTCTGTCCGATTTAGCGAGTTTTTTGAAACTGAGTGGGGCTTGTCGAGGAATATTTCAAAATTATGGCCTAGACCAGTTTCCAAATATTTGGTTTGTGAGGCTTTAAAAAGAATCGTTAAAACAAACTAGCATCTCAAAGTACTAGTTGAAACAAGTTTGGATAAGCATACGAATGAACAATGGTTGAAACTCATTTGGATTCAGAGTTCTACCAATCTGCCCAAAAATTTATCGGGCAGAGAATGGTAAACACTATAGCAGCAGAAAGTATAGGTTCTGGCAAGGAGTGTTTTAATATATTCAACCACACACACACACACATTTGAAGCGCAACCATTTCCCAATCCTGAAAAAAGGGCAGCCGTTGCACAGCCAGCTGTGTCGAAATAGGGTCACTAGATCTGTGGCACGCTATGAACGATTCGACCGACTGCCACGTGGCTGGTAGTTAAATCGAGCGATGGCAACGGCTGCCCTTTTTTCATTATTGGTCGGTCTATTCCTTTGTTCTTGTGTATCGTGGTCCATGTCCAAAATCTCGCCATTTGTCGTCGATCTTGGCCGAGTTTTACAGAAAAATGGCTAAACCTTTTGTATCATTGTAGTATTTTATCTCTTTGAAACAAAATGATTAGATGAAGTGCGCCTAAATTATTTTTGATTGAATAGACGTGCAAGGAAGTCATGTATTGTCCGCATCAGATTTTTTAAAGTTGCTTTAAGAAATATTTATCTTTAACAACTGATTTTAAATAAGTAAATAACGCTGTCTATTAATTATGTTTTAGTCAAAATTTAAAAAGAATCCAATGTTCAAAAATTTTTAGTTTCGATTGTATCTATTAAGTAGTTATTAATCTGTAACTAAAAAAGCATCTTAATTTTATAGAAAAAATTATTCTTAGTAGTGTAGGTTGATTTTCAGTTAAGTCAAAGCTACACCAGGTGTATCTGCTAAAGGACGGATGCCTTAGGCAAAGGAAGGGCTTTAAAAACAGTAGTGTAGAAGTTATTAAATGCATAAACCACGTATGCATAAATTGTATAAATGTTTTTGTCTTTCAGCATTTTGAGCAGTGGTAGTGAAAGCATTACAGACCCATTGGTGATACGGCTGATACTGTTACACGTCAGTGATATGGGCCCTGGTAGTTTTAATCGAAAAAGAATTGTGCTTTTTAACAAGCTAGTATATTGTTTATTTAAATTAAATTAAGACTAAGAGATCCACGTTCCAAAATCTAGTCCCAAAAAAAGGGGGGGGGGGAAATGCCATCCATTGGCTTTTTTGGATTTAAAGAAAAAGTGCTTTAATTTTATTAAACTTGCAAACACGGCCTGTAGTCCGATTTTTGAAATAGGCTTCAGAATAACGATATTTTTAAATACACATCCAGAAGCGCTTGTCTTTTGGAACTCATGCAGAAAAAAGATCTCTTTTCTGTTCTGTTTCCCAAGATCGTTGCGTTGTTAACACCGTAACAAACGCATCCGTAAGCTGTTACATAAAAGCCCGTAACTCCTCTAACTGCAGACGGAATGAGTTAAATTCTGTTACGATTTATCAGCGCAGTAGACAAAGTTTGTGCACCGACATTTCGCTGCAGCTCAAAACAGTTAGAAATCACGAGCCCTGACGACGTTATTGTGTTGAGTTTTCGGAAGTCGCTCTAATCTTCCTCCGTAATTTTTAAGTTCTTGCTCTGTTCCGGTGTGCCACAGTAGAAGAGGAAGGGTGATCTTATTATCCCAGCAGTTATTCTTTCCATCGGCTGTCTCTCGTTGCGTCGTCGTTTTTAGAATCCGTTGTCATGGCGATCGCAGAGCAAAGAGTTGTGCTACAAGGGAACGGCCATTAATTGCGGAGGCAGCTCATCTCTATTAAAATTAATGAAACGGTATCATGTTTCATTAAGCGGGTGTTCTGAAGGCCAAGGACGGATCTGAATGTGGTGTGCAGCAAGGAGGGGAAGTTTCATCTGCTTTCTGCATCAGTGTAACTGGGGTGGGAGGTTCCCAGTACGAAAAACTCTTGTAGAATTCTGTAAATTAGCTGTATAATTCTAATAATTCTATACGGGTTCTATAGAACTCTGGCCCCTTTTTCTGTATACTTAAAGCAATGTTAAGGGTGAGCCCTCTCTAAAGAGATTGTAGCTACTTTTAGATAAATTGGATTTTATATTGCAAGTATAAGACGGTGTTCTCTGGTCCGCGGACCGGTAGCAGTCCGCAATACTTTACTGCTGGTCCGCACATAGCAAATTTATTAAAGTAATCGGCAGTAAATGTCGCTTTAACAAAATTTATAATTATATGACACTTGATTTGACAACTAAAATACATGGTATGTAATATTCATCATTCTTGCGGACACTGATCAACGAAGTATTTCCTTACCTTTGCCTGTCCGCAGATGCAAAATGGTTTGGAAACACTGCTCTAGTAACACTAGTGTTCTCCTTAGAAAATTCAAGAAGCTTACCAAGATACATCAACGCCTTTTATGGAGATCTAAGCTCGATGAGACTAGTAGTCCGAACCCAGGTGATTTTACGTGATTCACAGTTCTAAGATAAGCCCCAAAATTTATGTTAAATAACAAATTGTACATTCAGAATTTTAAATTAGTATGACTGAATAATGTACTGAAATTTAACTATAAATAATTGAACAAATATTTTAATACATGCCTAACTTTTACTTAAAAAAATAATAAGAGTAATATCAATGTAATGTGCATCAATGCCAGGAATTTTTATAAGTTCAAAACTAGCAATAACTTTCAAAGTACTTAAAACATTGAAGGATTTCCTCAATTCACTATCGATTGTTATAAGGCTTCAAGTGATTATCTTAATTCTCCATCCCTTTTTTTCTTTTCCTGCTCTGTGTTTCATTAAGTTCTACTCTTTTATGTTTCATGTGCACTCATGGCTGGGTCCTGGGCCTGAGGATAGACCGGCGCAGCCTTACGGAATTTAATTGTTTAATTATTCTATTTTAATACAAACTAGAAAAAAATATTCTGTTTTTTTTTTCTCATCTAATGAAATTTTACAAGAGATTCTATAGCTAACTATGGCTTAAAATTTTAAATATATACTTATGATAAACAGTTTATCATAAACGTTTAATAAAATTGGTGGCGATAGTTATTGTAATTGCGTGTGTTGTGTGAACTTGTTTGAGCAGATCTTCTGACAGGAAATTTCTGTATTTAAAAAAAATTGCCAGTTAACATATTTATCCACTCACTAGATAAATATGTTACCAGGTACTTTTATATGTACCAGGTACTTTTTCACATTTAACACATTTCACATTTAACACAGCTCTTCATTTATACCCGATATTTTCAGGTTAAATTGCATTCTAAAAGGAGTACGGGTAAGATATAAACATTCAATAATGATGTAGCACACGACTATAAAATGGAAGGGGAGGGGGCCCAGTCTCTGATCCTGGGTCCAGGGCCCCTGTAATCAGATGCGGGGGGCCATGTGCGCATTTGTGAAACTTATTCACTATGTAAGTTTAAACTTAGCTTCATAATAAAATATTCTTCTTTCAAAATTACTTGCAACTCACTCTACCAGGTTTAACTTCAAAATGGACAGTTATGAATTCGATGATCTTCCTTTCTTCCTTCGCACTCGGGGGAAAAAAAAAAAGTTACTTCTTTTCACCATACAAATGCCCAAAAACTTTCGTATAAAATTCAGAATAAACGAAAGGTTGCTAATTTAAAAACCAATGGGCTAAATATTTGAAATATGATTTTTTTTAAAGACCTGAACGAGCGACATCTAGAAAGAAGAAAAATTAGTCATTGTTAGTGTGAATGTCAGTTTCTGAATGAGAATCTTACTGCCAAGTGTTGGGAAAGGGCAGTGTACCAAGTCCGCCGGCAGGATTTTATCAAGAAAGGTTTAGTAATCATCCAGGTACTGTTTTTCACATTTAACACAAATACATTTCTCATCTTTTGTATAAAATTCTGAAAAATAAAAAACTGGAACAATCAACCCGTCGACGCGCGGTGGTTGTACAGTGAAACCCTCTTATTTTAGAGCTTTCCCTGCCAGTTTAAAAGAAATATGATCGAATGATTGCATTGCTGAAAAAATGCAGCCGTTGCCATCGATCCATTTAACTACCAACAACACTTCTTCAGCTCTGTAGCACCAGATAGGCGATTCGATCGACCGTCATATTGTTGGTAGTTAAATGGATCGATGGCAACGGCTACTCTTTTGCAGCGTTGGGCAGTCTATCCAATTGGTCTTCTACATTAATGTGAGACTACTTGAGCTTCGAAAGGTTAAATTAAGTTATTAAGCATTCACATTATATAACATTAATTATGCGCCGTTCTGTATATATATATTATTTTTTTTAGCTGCGATTTGAAAATTGTGTACCCCTCTTTTCTATCTACATTAATAAAGTATGATTCAGCTAATTTTTTTTTTTTTGTTGTTGTTCAAATTTCATCCTTCTAATGAAAAATTCACTATGATTTGCATACTTTTATCAGTCTCCTTGCTGCTACAAATAATTTGCGAAAAATGCTGTCCAGTCCTTCCTAAATCACAAGCTGGTGAATACTGAAGCATAAAAACGTACATAGACCAGCCGTAATTTAATTTTCGGACGACACAAAGATTCCATTGAAGAGTTCTTCCGCATTTGATTAGGTAATCGATCTTCGGAGAAGCAGGAAATGAAGAAAAAGTTTGCCGATGGCATTGAGAGAAAATCACTGATTTGAGATGGGGGGGGGGGAAGCATTTTCTATAGTGTTGGCGTGTTTATGATGAAGTGATTTTGTGTTTTTTATATGTGAAAGTCAAATTAAAAGAGACGGGTTTTTGGTAAGCTTTTCTGTGTTCTAGCCATCGTAAATGTACTTACTGTGGCGGATCCTAGAAAAGGAGGGGAGGGGGGGGGTTCGATGGGGCGACCATCCCCCCCCACTTTAGAGCGCACTTAAATTGTACCTGTTCCCTGTAACTTACCTGTTCACTCTCATCATTAGAAGGACGCAACAGGAAAGACTTCTTTTAACCGATGTTGCTTCCCGGAATGGTTCTTTGAATGCTCTGCTGGGACACAGCGTTGTGCTCGTGCAAGAGCAATAATTTTCAGTGTGAGTCACCTGATTGGGGACTATTTAAAATTTCCATCGGACAATTTTCATTGTGACTAAAATATTTCATTTACTACTTAAATAGCGCAAAGGACCTTGCGGGCCTGTACTTTTGCAAGGCTGTATTTTAGAAACAATTCTAAAGAAACATAAAGCAAGCTCCGGGAAAAAGAATAGGAAATTAAATGCAAAAGTTATGATGATTACAGTTAAAGGTAGTCCAACGTAAAATAAAAATTCCTCGAAGAACAGTTTTATTCGCCTAATTCCGGTGAGAATTAATAGAAATTAGCGACGGACTTCATTTGTTGCACATTGCACAAAATTTATGGCACAAATTCAAAAACAATAATTTGGAATTTTCCTTACCTTACATTCTCTAGAGATTTTAGTTCGCTTTCATAATATTGCAAAGAATCGAAGACCGGGGACCATTGCAGATATTTTAGTAAAATATACAGTGGTGTCCAAAATTGTGAACACTTTTGCAAACTATTTTTTTTTTAAAAGTTCGTATACATATGAAAAACGTCATGTTTCACAAAATGCAAACTTATTTGCATTATTTTAAAGACAATTTAATACTGATTTAAATACAAAAAAAAAAAAAAAATTAAAATATTGGCAGTACAAAAAAAGTTAAACGGCAATAATCATCGAGATTCATTAGATATTGAAGATTGCAGCGAATTATCAGCAGTTTGTGGGGTAGCCTTAATTTTTTATTACAGTTTCACATCGATGTTTCATTGAGCTGACGAGAGTTTTAAGCCCAGGAAAATAACAGTGTTTGACATGGAAAGTTAGAAATCACAATCCACTTCTTCACTGTATTTGTTTTTCAGACTAAATTAATTATAACTTTTATTATATTGCACATATTTAAATTTAGTTTTGTGTATTTGAAATCAGTATTAAATTCAAATGATAAACGAGTTTGCATTTTGTGAAACGTAAAACTTCCTATAAGCATACAAAGTTAAAAATTCTAAACATTTCCAAAACTGTCCACCACTTTTGGTCACCACTGTATATACAGGGTGTTTCAAAATTAGAGGTACCAACTTTAAGGTGAGATAGGGCACACAATTAGGAATCAGAATCATATAGCAATGTAGGGTGTAAAACGTCGTTTTCACTTACTTGTTAATAATAACTTTGAGGAAAGTATTGAAGTGTTTGTCTAATATCTTAATCAAGGTTCATAAACAATACGCTTGTCTCCAAAAATTTCATCAATGCGATGGATTAGAATTTTTAAACTGTCAATCTGAGTCGCGTGTTTTCTGTGAAAAGTACATTAGTTTTTGACGAACAGTGGTCGGTAAGTTCACAATTATTTCAGAACTTCTTCCAAAGGGATTATTACAGCTACATGAAAGCGAATGCTTCTCACCCCACATTGCTTTGTGATTCTTATTCCTTATTATGTGCCCTACCTCCTCTTAATGTTTGTAATTCTAACTTTGAAACACCCTGTGTATATTTTATGAATATACACGTGTAGCCTCATGAGAAGTAAAATAAGATATAGAAAATTTTGGTCTTTTGAATGCAAGTCGTAAGGTCAGGGGGTATATTTTACCAATAAAAATTCTCTCTTCACACACATACACGTACATATATACATACACACACACACACACATACACAGTCGATTTCCAAATTTTATCCATGCAAAAATCATGCGATCCAATTCCTTTATAATAGTGCAGACTACTATTATAAAATCATTAACATAGCCCTTTGGTTATTGCAAAAAATTTTTTAGAGCAAAATTATATTCACAGTTTTAATTTTAAAATTTGTATCTTAAAAGTTAAGGTTACTTTATTAAATTTTCTGCAAACAAGTGATTGATCGGTGTGGATCAATCAACTTTTCTGTGTGTATTGCACGAAAGAAGGTGAAATTGTTTTGTATTATTCAATAAGCCAAAGTCATTTGAATTGAAGAACATGCACATTACGTTGCAGTTATTAGGTAGGTTCAGAGGAATTTTTCATGATTGATATCGTTCTGTGTGTGGCAAACATAAAGTTCTTTTAAATAATGATAATTTTCAATGAGAACCGAAACGTGGGTGACTTTGTATGTACAAAGTCTTCAGACAGATTGACCTATGTAATTTATGCGAAAAACGCCTTTACAACAAATAAAAAGAGATTTGGATATATTTGTAAGCAAATTTGTCTAAGAACACAATACTGAGATACATAAGAGAATGAAACATCGTTTTTAATTCGATGAAGCGAAAATAACATGGCATCGCTTGATATTCAGCAAATAAAATTTATGTTTGTAATTCAAAGTATATGTCATACATCAATAATTCAAAGGTATGTGTCATACCGTGGACGGTAGGTCCATGACATTTTAGTCCCGCCCCGTTTCGGTCCTGCCATTTCGGTATCGTTGCCGTTTCGGTTCCGTAACTACTTCGATTCGTCTCTTTTGATATAGATATTCCATTCCATTTCTTACTTTTTTTTCTAATTACAGTGGGTGCGTATTAGTGGCTCTAAATTTGTAAAATAATTTTGTGTTTATGTATCAATGCTGATGACGTGACGTGATGTTTTAAAGTACAATATGTAACATCTGTTATATTTTCTTATATGTAATTATAATTTCATGTGATTATATATGATTGTAAAGTTTGGTAAATAGATAAATAAATCTAAAAAAAAGGATTTGTGTGCTTACTGCCTCCACGCGGTGCAATCTGAAAACTCTTTTCAAATAATTCCCATCTTGAAAATAAGAAAATGTTTGAAAAGAGTCTAAATGTTAGCAGTCGAAAATTATTTATGATAAGAATAATAATAAAAGTAATAAGGATCATTATAATTACACTGCAATTGCTGCTTTGTGAAATCGATAAGACGTGATTGTAAGTTGAGGAATTAAAATTAATCCTATTATGCATCGCAAACAACAACAAATTAAATTCATCTTGACTTTAATCGAAAAATCGGCGGGACCAAATCGAGAATGGACTGAAACCCTGCTTAGTGGCCGGTTGCTGTATTTTTCAGTTATTGAGAAAAAAAAGAAGAGGATTTATATGAGATTAGTTGTTGCATTTGCTATTGGCACGGAAGAGTAATTAATGTTTTTCAGCTGACACCAAGGAGTAAATCTGTTATGTCTTGGAACGTTTTCGAGTACACCCAGAAAACCTTCCTTGTGTTTCCTCGTAAGCACATAAAAGTCAGAGAACTATTAAAAAAGACGGTAAGTAACAATTTGGTTCCCTTAGGAGGCATCCTTGGAGGGCCTTAAAACAGGAATTTGAATTCAGTAGAGCCTCGATTACCCGAAGCACTTTAATCCGAATTCGCTGCAAACTGAAATTCCATTAACCCTTTGAGGCGCAACCCTTTCCCATTGCTGAAAAAAGGGCAGCTGTTGCCATCTCTCGACTTAACTACCAGCAAGATGACGGACGATCGAAACGTTCATCGCGTGCCACAGATCTAGAGACCTTTTTTGACGACAGCTGGCTGTGCCCGCTCACAGCCAGCTGCGTCAAAAAAGGGTCTCAAGTTCTGTGGCACGCGATGAACGTTTCGATCGTCCGCCATCTTGCTGGTAGTTAAGTTGAGCGATGGCAACGGCTGCTCTTTTTTCAGCATTGGGCAATCTGTCCTCGCATTTTTCCATTTTTAAGCAGATGTCAGGGCAGGGAAATAATCGTGACCATTTTTTTACGGGAAATGACGTGGTAAAAAGGAAAGGATTCTCGTGGAGCTATGTTGCCTGCAACTATTTTTATAGAAATCAAATCTATTCTTCATGACTGTGGCAACAGTCAAAACGTCAGAGTTTGGTGTTCCCTGAGCGGGAACATTGCGTGTTAAAGGGTTAAAGCAGTTTTTCCCCCACCCCTCTTTTATCCCAAATTCTGTGTTATACAGAGTTTTGCTTTTAAAGATGCAATCAATGCTATGAAAGAAACTCCGTCATAGAACTTTAAAAAAAAAGGCTATTAAAACTGCTCCCAATTTAACCTTTCCATGCCGTTGTAAAGTTACTGCTTACTTGCAAACGATGTTTTAAAATTAAAATTATTTAAAGTTCAAGTCGATTCAATTACTGAGCGACACTTTTGTTCGTTTGCTAAATAAAAGTTGTTTAGTACGGCGGATGAACTTTTAAGGGCTCATAGAAGACTCTTTACATCTCTTCTCATTCCAAAGCATTAATTTATCATCATTTTAGATACATTTATTTGATTAGTTTATGTTCTGTAACTACACATACATATGCCAATGTCATATTATGTACTGTTGCTATTTTTACCAATACCGAGAAAAGTAAAAATATAATTGAAAGTTTAAAAAAAAGTATGTACTCGGACTTGCCTGTTATATGTTTCAAAATAAATGATTAAAGAGGATAGGACATTTGATTCTTTTATCGGTTTCCAGTTCTCTGTCTAGACTAAAATAGAAATGCCTGTTGATGACGGTGATCAAAAACAGATCCCAAGCCCTTTCTTTTTTTGAAAAGATTTTTCGAGCGAAAGGTCTGAAAGTTGGTAGCTAAATTTCTAACTGAAATAAAAGATTTATTTCATGCATAACATACTTAAAATTTTTACCCGATTATTTAATAATACTTACTTATGGCGTTTAAGGTTTTACTTTTCTTAACCCTTTGAGGCCCAACCCTTTCTCAATGCTGAAAAAAAGGGTAGCCGTTGCCATCGCTCGACTTAACTACCCAATCTGTGGCACGCGATCTGTGGCTCGAGAACCCTTTACTTTTTAAGCACGTCATTTCCCGTTAAAAAAATTGTCACGATTATTTTTAACAGCACTGACATCTGCTGAAACATGGAAGAATGCGAGAACAGCTGGATCGATTGCCCAGTGCCGAAAAAACGGCAGCCGGCCGTTTCTGTCTGTGGCAGATCTGTGGCACGCGATGAACGTTTCAATCGTCCGCCATCTTGCTGGTAGTTAAGTCGAGCGATGGCAACGGCTGCCCTTTTTTCAGCATTGGGTAATCTATCCAGCTGTTCTCGCATTCTTCCATTTTTCAGCAGATGTCAGTGCTGTCAAAAATAATCGTGACAATTTTTTTACGGGAAATGATGTGCTTTTTACGGGAAAGGATTCTCGTGGAGCTATGTCATCCGGAACTATTTTTATAGAAATCAAATCCATTCTTCGTGACTGGCAACAGTTAAAACGTCAGAGTTCGGTGTTCCCAGAGCGGGAACACTGCGCGTTAAATGGTTAAATATATTTTTTAAGTTAAGACAAGGTAAAAGACTGATACTGCCTCCTACAGATGAAATTCTGAACTCGCATCTACAGGATGATTATAATTAAACTTCCTCTACAAACAGCATTCTGCACCTGAAACGAGCGAGGAGATAGCCACCAAATTTTGTATATGTACTCTACACGCGATGCGCTGAAGAAAGAATTTAAAAACTTTAGTTCAAAGAACATACTCTAAGTGACGCTTTGCATTTTGAAATCAGCTCAAAAAAAGTGGCCCAAATTGTTAATTAATGCTCTAAAACTGTTTAATAAATGCTGAAATTGTTTGAACATCTCGAACTAGTCATTTCCATAGTTAAGTTTGTTTTTTTTTTTCATGCAAAACGACATCAAATGCCTTTTTTTCCCCCCCAAAATTCCTTTAATTCATCTCATGTAAAATCTGTATATCAAATGTGATTGCAATTCGCTCACCCCTTTTAGATATAGAATACTCTTTACAGTGGAAATTTAGATGCAGTCACAGTTGCCTTCGATGAATACTTCACTTAACCGTTTGAGGCGCAACATTTTCCCAATGCTGAAAAAAGGGCAGCCGTTGCCATCGCTCGACTTAACTACATCTCGACGAAAGCTGGCAGTGCGGCACAGCCAGCTGTCGTCGAAAAAAGGGTCTCTAGATCTGTGGCACGCGAGGAACATTTCGATCGTCCGCCATCTTGCTGGTAGTTAAGTCGAGTGATGGCAACGGCTGCCGTTTTTTCAGCACTGGGCAATCGATCCAGCTGTTCTCGCATTCTTCCATGTTTCAGCAGATGTCAGTGCTGTTAAAAATAATCGTGACAATTTTTTTAACGGGAAATGACGTGCTTAAAAAGTAAAGGGTTCTCGTGGAGCTATGTCACCCGCAACTATTTTTATAGAAATCAAATATATTCTTCGGGACTGGCAACAGTCAAAACGTCCGAGTTTGGTGTTCCCAGAGCGGGAACACTGCGCCTTAAAATGTTAAATTAGGAACTGTCAAATGGTTCTCCTGTTTTCACCACTGCCGCCGACAACCTTCGTATAGTTCATGGCCATATTAATGTAACCACTATACACTTTCTACCTATCACACCAGTGTTGCCATACTAATAAAAAGTTGCTGGAAAATAGTGATGAAATATTTGCCACGACAGCAAAGCAGCAATTTATTCAAAGAAGTTTTACCTTGAAAAAGGAGGAAAATAAAAATAAAAATAATAATAATGGAATTACTCTATCAATCTCTCCGAACACTTAACCGTAATGCATTAGAATTATTTTTTGTAGCCTTGTACGAAAAGTAATTTTCTATTCCCACCAAATGAAATCTATAGTATACACGCTTAAAAGAAGAACGTAACCAATTTGCGCTCAATCGAATGCACCGTTCAGATGTTAGCACACTTTCATGAATTTCCGTTCATAGGTCGTGATATATCAGAATTATTTTCTGTAACTCTGGAAAAGGCTATGCTTCCTATACAAACCAAAATCAATATCAGTTGTGAGAGAGTGGTCTAGAATATATATACCAAATATGAGTTTAATCTAATGCACTGTTTAGGAGCTGTCTTAGGGATCTCTTAGGAGCTCTCTTAGGGATGGACGCGAGACTCGAAACTGGGCTGTCTCGTCTCGTCTCACGGTCATTGCCAGCCTGTCTCGTCTCACGCGAGACGTCTCGCAAAATTAAGGACTGCGATTTTGTTACCATATTTTTAATAACATTAATACTTCTTTATTGAAAAACAATATTAATTAGTTATATATATATATATATACATATTACCATACTAGTACATATATTAGTTACATTATTAACTCATAAGTGCATTTGAAGGGATAAAAATTCAGATTTAATCCGTATATATGATGTGACATGACGCCGAAAAAATATTTTTTATTTATTTATTTATTTTCGGAACTGCGTAAATGTATGGTTGATGGGAGATTCATTTGCCTTTGAAATTATATAAAGCTTTGGATTTGTTAGAAATGATGCAGATCTGAGGACATGTTGCTCAAGTAAAATTTTAATCTAACTAAGCTGCCCCAATGTGCGGAATAGTGAATTCATAAATGTTTCAATTGGAGACGGGATAATTATAGTGAAGCCTGCTTGATCGTTTTAGTGGATGAGATATGGGTTTCATATTTAATCGGGAACCCGGGTTGAACCTGTTCATTCACACCATCGAAAAGAAGAGACAACAGAGAACACTTGTGGCCAGGGTTGTTTCTCAACATGGATCTTTGAATGCTCTACTGAGACCCAGCGTTGTATTAGCGAAATCGCTCCAGTAGATCATTCATTTACGTTCTCATAGCTTGGCTTATGGTGAAAGAAGGATTTTTAATAACTGATGAAACATTTTATTTATAAGTATTAATTTATTAAAGAAAAAATATGAAATATCCGTAAGATTTAATTAAATACGTATTCATCCATTTTGATGAAATGTAGCTAATATTATAAATGAATAAAAATCACAATTATTAAGTACACATGCATCAACGATTTTTAAAAATGTAATAATTATAGCCAGACATTCTAAATAAGTTTGAAATTTTTTCCATGAAAAAATAATGATTGTATACTTTAGCATACTTGAATAATTTATTCATGATTCTGATATGATAATTCTCATAATATGAATTAGACATTAAAACTCACTTGCAATTCAAACCTTATTTTTTAGCTATCTAAATATTTACAAAAAGCAACAATTATCAGAATTATGAAATCTAATATCTATGTTGACATCAGTGATCAGTTGGGTCGGGAGGCTAATTAAAAGAATAATCTTAAAAAGTTCTCTGACAAGATGATTGAATTCCATTGGTTTTTATTTACAAACAACGATTACTCTGCGCAAATTAATAAATGAATGGTTTCTTTAAAAACACATTCTGTAATTATTATGTACAAATTTATACATGGAGGGTTTTTTTCTCCTAAAATTATTATCTGGATTGACATATAACAATATATATGCCGTGGAACCCACTTATACAAACGAGAATACACACACACACGTGTGAGTGTGTCATAATAGCTTTTCCCAGATTTGATCAAACGTGGTGATTAAGTGGAAAATATCTTAAACGGAAAAGCACTAAAAATAAATGATAAAAAATATAAACATATTTCTTTTATAAAGGATAATTGAAGTATTATATTAAAGTTTTATTGTTTCTTAAAATGAAATTTCAAAAGTACGAACAGGAGTCTCATATAATAGCCATTCCTGGACACGTGTGTCATACAAGGGCGTAGCCAGAAATTTTTCATGGGGGGGGTTATGACTACTACAACTCATATATGTATACGTGTGCGTGATAATGTAGTGAGGAATATACATTTTATATGGCAAAAAATTTCTCATGGGGGGGGTTATTACCCCCTAACCCCACCCCTTGGCTACGCCTCTGGTGTCATATAATAGCCATCCCTGACTTAGCGTCCATATGAGCTCGTGATACAAGTGGGTTACAAATCCTAACTAATATTATAAATGCGAAAGTGAGTTTGTTTGTTTATGACGCTTTCACGCCTAAACCGCTGAATAAATTATGATGAATTTTGGTTTTAGATATAGACGGGACCCTGGAGAAGGTTATAGGCTACTTAAAATTTTAGATTTTTAATTACTTCTTTAATTATTAATTAAAAACCGTTTTTACGTTGCCATGCTTGGCGAGTTTCGCCCGTATCAAGTGATTCATGTTTTGAGCTAACAAGAATGCTATTACTTCAATGAAGAAGCACGTGCATATGAAAAACATTAAATAATACGGAAATTATGCCAGTTTTATGCCAAATCTATCTATCTCTAATAATAAAAATGAATGTTCTCCAGACAAATCTACAGAAAGCAGAGCTTTGAAAATGTGAGCATGACTGGGCCCATGACTTTGGTAAAGTGTACCTGAGGCTCAGAAATTTTAATTACTTTTCTAACTATTAATTAAAAACCGTTTTATCAGCCGCACAAAATGATTTATGCTTTTGAAATAAAGCAGAAATTCTATTTGCAAAATCACATGCATTTGGAAAACATAAATAAGTATGGAAATTATGTTGATTTTACGCCAAATTAAAAAGCATAAATAAAGGAAAGTGTATTTACATATTATCCTGGCGGTCCGCCAAGACGAGCGATTTTTTGCCGAGATAAATGCCGGGCACATGAAATTATTAATGGTTTTGAATACGATTGGCAACAGTTTGGCAACTCATTTGACGAAAAAACAGTTTGGCGGTAATGACCGCCGGGATAATACTTAAGTACCAAGAAAAGTCCTGATGTGTTTCTTAAAGTTCGTAAATTTCCAAATCCTACCAATAATATAAATGTGTACGTTTATGTGTTTGGAAGTTTTTGACTGAATCACACAAAAATGGTTGGAAAAATTTGTAATGAAGATAGCTTATGCCCTGGATAAACATACAGGCAACCTTCAAGCATATAGCATAAATAATTCTTTTACAAATACACACAAAATAATGCTAATGCATTGCGCTCTGTGGAAATTTTGTAGCTACTAAACCGATTTTAAAACTTTTTTCTCTGATTGAAAGTCCTAGGCCTATATGTTCTTAGGCCTGAAGGGTCCTATGTCTATATGGGGAATTCCTCTGTGCGGAATTTTCTAAGGGATTCTAGCCCGTATTTTCGCGAGGTTTTGGAAAAAAAAACACGGAAAACTGCGAGCGGCTAGGTCGATATGCGCGACCGGAGTTTGAACCTGGCACCTCCCGCCTTCCAGTTTTGAGAGCAGAACCTCTTAGACACTGGCGGGACCCTGAGTGTTATAGGCTACCTTTTATGCATATATCACAAATAGTTCTTTTACAGGGATACTCATAAGGATTACATTACGCTCTATGTGTATCTCTGCAAGTACTGAACCGATTCCAAAACTTTTTTCCCTGATAGTAAGCTACACTATTCTTGAGTATTATAGGCTAAAATTCATGCATGTAGCGCAAATAGTTCCTTTACAGGAACACTCAAAACAGTTCGCAAATACTGTCGTAACTGTCTCTATTCGCCAAATGCCTGAAAAAAAATCTAAATTTAGTAATTCTGCATACTCTCTTATTTTAAATTAAGTATACTACCGTGCATTATACTTCATTTAAAATAAGTAAAAAGCAAATAATATTTAAATGTAGTTTCTTTAGTTGAAAACATATTTGTTATTCACACATGCTTCGTTTCTCTCGGGACGTAATTCTAAAGCCGACGCGGACGAAGTCGCGGGCAGCCGCTAGTATTAAAATAAAAATAATTTTTAAATGTATAATCTTGCTCAAATATATGCAAGCAATAATTTTAAAATTCAATTTAGGAAATCTTAAAAAAGCTATGGGTTTAAATGCTTGTGATAGTAAAAGGAGCCCCAAAGTTAGTGCCCCTGGGCTCCATCTAAATATGGTCAGGCTTTGAACTTACCGTACCGCCTTTCCTCTGTTTACTTATTATTTTTCTGTCTTCTTCTCTGTTTTCTGCCTTTTTCCAGTTTCTTTTTTTATCCTCTCCTTTGTGTGTTTTGTATAT
This sequence comes from Cheiracanthium punctorium, assembly GCA_038373885.1. Classification (NCBI taxonomy): domain Eukaryota; kingdom Metazoa; phylum Arthropoda; class Arachnida; order Araneae; family Cheiracanthiidae; genus Cheiracanthium; species Cheiracanthium punctorium. Next base: position 53,763 of record JAWZYV010013942.1, read on the forward strand.
CCCTCGTGCTGTCCTAATTTTAAATGTTATGTGTTTGTATGTATTGTAGTGTTCTGATAGTATACCAGAAACGATAACAAAGGAGACGCAAGTTAAACGGTAGAGGCTTCAGGCAAAGTGTACCCCTCCTTCTCAGGATGGCATATACTTCCTCAAATCCAGCACTGCAGTTCTCATTGGAAAATAATTCGTATCGTAAATTTATGCGAGATTACGAGAAATGGCGAGACAAGATTCTGTCTCGTCTCGCAAAATATTTTCTTTCTCGTTTCGCAAAAAAATTGCCAGTCTCGTCTCGCACCCGTCTCTATTCACTCTCATACATACACTCAGACTTTCTTCCACACACACACATGCATACACTCATCACCGTAAGAATAACATAAATGAATTCCGAATACTTGAAGTGTAAAATCGTTGAAATCTAATAGCTGAATTTTTTCATCGTTACAATATTTTCCTTATATAGTACATGTTCGGACAGTAAAAATGATAAATCTGCCGGTGGTCATATTAATTTGTCCAGGGACTGTATCCTGTCAGTACCCTCCATCAGGGGCGTAGCCAAGGGGGGGTTTAGGGGGTCATAACTCCCCCATGAGGAATTTTTTGCCATACAAAATGTATAGTCTTCACTTCCTTATCACACACATGTATGCATATATTTGAGTTGCAGTAGTCGTAACCCCCCCCCCATGAAAAATTTCTGCCTACGCCCCTGCCCTCCATTATTTGTCTTTTACTCATTAGTCAACCCAATCCTATTTTAAATTGTAGCTCTAACTCTTAACTCCAAAATGACACACTTGTTCTGCAAGAATATTAAAGCTTCCCCCCCCCATTTCATTACTTATGACATGTTACACTACTTAAAATTTGGTGGTTAGCTAAATTTATTTTTAGTATTGACCCTATTCTTTACGTTGGTTTCCAGGTTACACTTTAAAACAACTATTTTCTCTGAGAAATAGTTATACTTTTCATTTTAAAAACTGATTTGTTGATAAAATAACGTTTAGGAACACAAAGATCTAAATTTCTAAATTTTAGAAGCAAAATAGTTTAAAATCTACTGTAGATGGATTAACCCGCATGCAATGCATTAAACAAAATTTTCTCAAATTCGTCTACTTCCGTATTCAAATCAAATGTAAATACTATGAAATCAAATAACTCTTTCAATTGGGTTTATATTGCATTTATCATTCAATTTTATCGAAGTTACTCGTCTTCTAAAGTATTTAAATGGAATTTAAATGCTTTGATACGATAAAATTCAAGTTTCTTCAACAAAGGAAGCCAACTTATTTCGTTTAAATAAGATTCTTTTAGTACTTTGATTGTAAGGAAAAACTAAAATTTGTAGCTCGCCTGTTGATATTATTGATATATTGATTAATAATTATCTCAATTTAAATAAATATAATTCTATGATTAATTTTCGGTTTTAATTATTTTTCTTAAAATTTTATGAATGTGTTTTCTTGAAAAAGATGTTAAAGCAATTTATTGGCTTGCAAAAGTTACCTTTAAAATTTAGTTGCAATTTTAGTATTTCTACTGGATTCAAAGAAAAAAATAATTTAAATAAATTCAAAATAGGAAAAAACAAAAATCTCATAGATATCATGCGACACATTTTTTAATTTTGGGATAAATTTGAAACATTAATTTGTTAAGGTTGTGGAATTGGAATTTCATTCCTACATGCCAAAACATTCATTGTACAATAAAGTATTTAAATTTCAAAAGATTTCAAATATTATAAATATACATATGTATTTTTTTCTGACATGTAATCAGTCAAGCTAAATGTTTGAATTCTGACCAACATTGTTCAAAAGTACTGAATAAATATTTTCCGAACAGCTGTGCAGAATGCTACATTCCTGACTACAGCGTGTATTTCTACTTTACGAATAGCTCTTTGTTGTAAGTGATCAGCGGGAAAAGTCATATACTAATAATGTCTATTTAGTCTACATATTTAGAATAAATAATTTTATTTTGAAATTGTTCTATATAAACAATGCACCTATTGTGTATTAGGACAACTCTACACTAGGGGTATCTTCCTGTGGGGGTTGCCCTGGGACTTTTTAAGGGGTTCTAATGCATATTCACGTTACGTGTGGACAAAAGTCCAGACCTTTAGATCGATTGTTGCGCAGTATAAATAATTTTGGTTGAATTCTCGTATTTATGTTAAAACTTACGAATGAAGTATACAAACACACACACACACACACACACACACACATATATATATATATATAGAGAGAGAGAGAGTATTATTAAAACCTCATGACATTTTAAAAGAAAAAAAAAAGAATTTTTTATTAAATGTTAAATTTAAGAAAATTAAGTTTTTAGTTATAACATGGGGTATTCCATGTATAACTAAAAACCATATTATAACTAAACCATGTTTGGAGTAACTGGGTAGGCGTTAAGGTGGAATAAGCCCACCCTAGAACCCTAGTAAAATTAGATTTTCTAGAAAAAGAATTGGAGATTCTGCCTCTAGGGTGGCTAATACAGATGAGTTCGGACTCATATTTTAAAGCCCGAGCGATATCATTTAATTCCGATCCCGAACCAGAGCCCCAAAATTTCAGCTAATAGATAAATAAAATTCAATTACCTCATTCATAGAATATCAAAATTTGCCGTTTGTGAAAATAAAAGACAAATATAATAGTAAACTCTTAATGCACTTTCTGATTCTTTTTATTCAAGTTTATCAAAAAAAATAATAATTAGTTTATTTCTCCCATGAATCACTTTTTAAAATCTGTTTACAAGGAGTATGTTCAATAAAGGAGAAATTTCTTACAAGCCCGAGCCCGAACACAATCGTGAATTACAGAGCCGGATCTCAGTTCGGACCCGGTCTCGGGATAAGCCCGTCTCATTTCTAGTGGCTAACCCTAGAAATATCTAAAAAGTCTGCCCAGTTACACTAATGTTTTGAAATTCAATTAAATTTACTTTAAAAATTAGTTTAAATTTGATTTCAACATAAATATGGCAAATTCTATTTGCAGTAACATTTATATCTAGTATTTTTGTCAACATGTGCTTAAAATGCTCCATTAAAATATGATTTTTTTTTTTTTTAGCATGCAAGTTATCCTTTAGGATAACTGCAAAGTAACAACGGAGTCTAATTTATTCCTCTAGCACCAATTGAATCGAAAATTCCACGTGATGGCATCCAAAATAAATACGTTCCGAATAATCCTCCTTCCGGCCTTTCCTTCCAGATTAAACAATTCGAGTCCCCTCCGATTTGAATAATGTCCGAAAGAAAGATCCGGCGATCTAATTCGAATCACATGATTATCCGATGGAGCGATGCAATTTGTAGTTTGTCCATCACACCAGAGAACTTCTCCACTCTCCTCGGCTCATGTTCAACGCCACCACGCGGGCTGCTCGGTAAGAACTCCACGCTTCGCTCATAAACAATCTGTTGAGTTTGGTTGGCGTATGCCGAAGCGCGTAGAAAAAAACGTGGGTTCGTAATATGTCATTTGCCGATTGCACGATGACAACAAAGTAAAATTTTTGGAACACACCTCTCACAAACGGTGAGTTGGAAAAGAAAAGAAAAGAGTTTTTTTTTTTCGCTTTCTGTTTTATTGTTCCATTGGTGGTAGTCTGGTTGTGTATGTCTGTTTCAGTGCCTTACTCGAGTATGTGAGGAATTTTGCTATAGAATTTAAACCCGGAATTTAAGCTACTGATTAAAATAATTTTAAATCTGTACGTATGAAGGAGAATAGACACAATTTCCTATAGACACAATTTAAATTCTAAAAATTCTGCAATACTCGGATTTGAGTTTATGAATATTGTGCTTACCTTTGCACTTAAATAATAATCTGAAAATTAATTAATAGAAAGATAAAAATTTTAACTGTTTGATCACCAATAAAATATTAAAACGTTTTAATAAATCTTGTTTTATCTGGCCATTTGGTTCATTTAATAACATTTTAGTCTATATTAACTTATGTTCAATTAAGTTAAAACAGTATACTAGTATATTTTTGTAAGCATATGAATCGGTCATTTGTACCTATTTTAAAGGACAGTCATGAGACGTAGAAAAATATACATGAACTTTCCTTTCGTTTTTAAATGAAATAAAAAAGCATGTATATCATTTTAGTATTAAATTTTATTAATTATACTTTACACACTAAAATGAGCTAATGGGGTGTTAAACAAGAAAAGAATACCTAGGAAATTTTTAATTCTCAACATATATTACCGAGAACTTAAGACAAACAGTTTTTTATTAAAATAATTTAAGTTGTTGGGGTTTCCACATACATGTTTATTAAAAAAATATATGTGAATAAAATTTAATATATTGTTTGGAATAGTAATGTTAAAGTGACATATTACTGATATATATTTAATATGCTTGAAAATATTCTGTGTGTGTCTGTACGCATTTATGTATACTTATGGATATATTTCAAAATTAAAAATTCCTCATTTTAAACATAATATTTAGTTTGAAGTTGTGTTTTGAACCATCATATTAACACTTAATAGTAAGCAAATTTGGAAAATACAAATATAAAAAAAAGATCGAAGTTCTTTCTTTTATTACACCCCCCCCCCCAATTTAGTGCAGAATATTTATAAAGTTACTAAAGAGAGTATAAGATACAGTTTCATGGAATGTAAAATATGTTTATAAAGTTTTGATGGTGTTTTAAAAAATTGATGTACGAAATTAACTTCATTCATAACTATGTTTTATAAATAATCTAGAAAGTACTGAAAATAGAAGTGGATGTTTTATTTTATTATCTGAGTAGCTTCATTAATATAATTTTTTTACTATGTATTCCGTTCGATATAATTTTAGATTTGTAAAAGAGGAATTTGATGGAAAATATTTTTTTATTCAACTATTTTGAAATAACCCGTTATTGAAAAATGGGTAATTTAATTGATCATTTATTGCGATTATGTTAATAATTTCAAAATTCAGCACAAATTATTAATCAATAAATAAAATAAACATTTTCTCGAAATCATTTGCAACTTTACACCTGATTTGATTCTTGAAATATTTTGTTAAAAATGTCCTTGAACTAATTCTATGAAATTTCTATACAAATAATTAATGCTTAGTTCACATTTCAACTTTCCTCAAAAGCTTTCAAATTACTTAGGATTATATATTTTTATTATCAGTCGTAATTGCTTAATCATAAATTTTCGGTTAGTTTAATTAACTAATTTTGTACTTAAATGCAAGTGTTAACGTTCACTCAATTCATACTATTCTATGTAAATCTTATGACGGCCATAATGCATGTCTTTTTAAGCATTTAATGCTATCTTGAAACAAGCAAAATGACATAACACGCCGATTTTTCCTATTAAAATTCATTATAATTTAGAAATTAGTTATGAATTGTATCTGGAAAAAAAATTAATAATGATAATAATCTCTAGCGCTGGGAGGGAAAGACAACCGTTCTGATCCGTTCTTCTGTACATATTCTCATCTGCTGTCTGGACTGTATTTTTATGATTATGTACACATTTTATGTCTATGTGCCACCATTTTCGTTCGTACACATCACATAGTTTTATTTCTTTTCTCTTGTACCTCACTTTAAACAAATTTGGGAGCCTAATATTCATTCAAGCCATCCTTGGTTTGTTTGCCAAGAGAGGGCAGTTCATGTCACCGAATGTGCCGTCTTAGAGCTGCATGCTTACATCCTGGAGGTTCCGCCACACTCTGGATCTTCATCAGAAGAGTGGTCTTCTAAATAGTTTCGGAAACGGTTAGCGACCGCAATGGGGATTTTTGGAGTCACAGATTTAGCGTGTTCATACACCGTATGTACAACACGGTGGTCTATGCATTTAAGTTAACTTTGCGCTTAATTTTCCAGGAGTAGCAGTCAACTCCAAACCTTTTTTTTTTTTCTCTTATTTTTGGCAATGTTCAAAAATTTCCTCGCGGAGGTAAGATAGTCGCTACTTTGCAAAGTCCTCAACTGAAATTTCACCGATTCCTTTTATATTGATTTTAACTTTCAGGTATTATTAGGCAGCGAGAGTTCCTATAGACACGTCTACCCTATATTTCAAACATGATTTTTTTTGAATATCGAAAAAGGAATTTGAGAAGAAACAATGCGTCAATATGGATTTTGACGATGAATAAATCTCTTCAACGAAAAAGGTTTTATGGCTGCTTTTGCAAACTATCAAATGCAAAGATATACACTAGAAAAGTTTCCTGCATTCATTTTATGAATAAAAGTTAATCTCGATTTCAGAGTATCTAGCTGCCTATCTATCTCTACCAATCTCTCTAAATGTAATAAAGCATTGTAAGTCATTTTTTTTGTCTAAGGGTGAGCATTTGCCTCATTCGCCATTACTACTGCCCCAAGTATTGGCCTTTATAGAATGAGATATTTATTTAGTAAACTGGCATATCAATCATTAACGGGTTGAAATCTGATACAATCTTAAAATTAACTAATTCTTATTTACTTATGTAGTTACCTGACTATAACTGGAATAAATCAAGAAATGGTCTCCTTTAGAGTTGTATAGGGAAGCGCCGATATCTGAAGAAGCTATTACATCTCCGGGCAGTTACAATCGCACTAACTTTTCTCAGTACAAATTTTTATTGATCAACATACTTGTTTGTTGAAAATGGAACCCACTAAACTTTTTTCTTAATCAACAAAGCCTTTATTCCGCGTACCTTTAATACATGTGTATATATGTTTGTGCAAAATTTGAGAATCTATAGTATTAGGGTTGACCAGAAAGTAAGGTCGCTTTTCTTTCGCGTGTGTATGTGAATATTTCTGCTAGCCGAAACTACTGAAGTCAGTTACACGAATTTTGGCATGTAGGTGCGTTTTGTAATGTAAAAGCTCAATGAAAAAGTATTCTTTCTAAATTCGTAACCTCCGTTTGGGGGAGAGGGAAGTTAAGGGCTAAAACGTTATTCTCATACATCCTTCTCAAAAAAAAAAAAAAAAAAAAAAAAAAAAAATCCATAAATGTTTTGTGCAAAATTTAGTACGCATGATTAGATAAAAATCAATTTCAGGACTTTTGAAATTCACTCTTTTTTCATTTCATTTCATTCTTTCTTTTTTCTTCTTCTTCCTTTTTCTTTCTTTCTTTCTATCTTAAAAAAAAGACTAATTATCTATGAAATATTTGATTTAAAATCTAACAAATATGAATCATTGTTTAGGTGCAACTGCTTTTTTACAAAAATTTACTTGTTTGAATTTAATGTGGAAAACGACATTATTTCCGTTAATGTCATTTGTCACATAGTGTGAAAAGCTTTAGCCACACTTTAACAAAACTTGCTCTTCAGAAGAAAATATAAATAAATAAACCCTTGTGTAAACTTCGTTGCATTATTATACAACCTACCTTTATACGATTTTTCTGGAGAACACATTTTCTTGAAAGCTATGTAATCACTGAATATGTGTCTCAATTCAAAATGATGAACATTCTTGAAATATCCGTACGCATTATTCATGAGTCACAAAATTCCTCTGTGTCCGTCAATAGAGATAGATGGATCCTAAAATTTGCATTTTGCAGATTGGATTTTCCGGCGTCTGAAAATTTAATGACCTCGCATAGTTTCAAATAATAACAGTATATTATTTAAATTACAAATTCCAACTTTGAGAGCTGGTCGAAAAAAGTAACCTAATTAATAGGAATACTTAAAAGAATGAATGTTTTCTTTTGTTTCCTGAAATCTCAGAAGAAAAAATTAGCAATATGTATGCTTTGCTGTTAGAAAAACTAGATTTAGCGTGTTGCACCTATAGTGATATGTCATTCCAATGATTTCTATAATCGATTACTATTGTTAGAATAGTATCAATAATCGATTAATCGAATAGTGAATATTCTCGGTTTTTGATATTCGAATAGTTTAAACGATTTCTATTCAAATATTATTCGCAATTTCACTATTCGAATATAAATCGCGATTTCACTATTCGAATAGTATTCGAGATTTCGCATGCTGAGCGTTCGGATGGATATTTCAAAATTGATTATCGCGAATGCATTTTATAATTGAATAATTCGAACAGTTTAACTCATTTGTGCCCATCACCTGTTGCACTTCCGTCTCAGGAAGTGCAACAGGTTGAGACATGACATAAATGCGAACTTTTATACAAGCAAAACGTGTTGGCTAAGGCATCTGAACAGAGAGCAAAATAAAGTCGAGATGGTGAAAGCGAAAGAAAATCGATTATTACTATTACATCGATTGCAGTAGTTTCGGTCAGGCGAAATATTGCATTGGCATGAAGCTCCCTTTAACCCTTTTAAGAGTACCGTTACTTGATTGATCCCAGTGATAGTCAGCTCAAAGAACATATTAAAAAATGAATTACCATGGTTAAAGGACCACGTTTAACGGATATTACTCCTGGCCTAAGAGATTTTTCGCCAGCAGTAAGATGCACCAACATTCATTTATTCATTATCTTATGTGCGGAATGGTAATTTACAGGGTGTCTAGTAACTATTGGTACTAAGGGGAGGTATGGTGCATAATAAGGAGAAACTTTTCTTCTGCATATTTTTTTGCATTTGACGGCTTGCAAAATCAAAGATGAAACGTTTATCGTTGAACAGATTTATTCATCGTCAAAATCTATAAGTGGCACATTTTTTTTAATCTCAAATCCCTATTTCGCAGTACAAAAAAAAAAAAAAAAAAACATCGTTTTAGAAATGTAGGCAAGGCATCCCCATAGGAACTCTCGCTGCCTAACAGAAGAAAGTTAAAAATAAAATGAAAGGAATCAGTGAAATTTCAGTTGAGCACTTTGCGAAATAGCTACTGTCGTCTGTCCGCGAGGAAATTTTTGAACAAAGTCTAAAAGAAGAAAAGAAAAGGTTTAGAATTGACTGCTATCTTTTTAATTTAAGTACACAGACCACCGAGTACATGCGGTGTACGTGCAAGCTAAATCTATGATTCAAAAATCCCCTTGTCAATCGCTAGGATCGCTAGCAGTTTCCGAGGGTTGCTTCTTCTGATGATCTTTTTTTGACTTTGATTTTAATTTGAAGGGTTACGATTGATTATTTACACGAGGAATCTAGGCTGAGGGGTTGGAAGGTGTGCCCTGCGTGGTCTTCCTTAGTGGTCCTAACCCGTACTTACGAAAGTTCCGAACTTCCACAGAAAACTCCGAACGGCTAGGTCGGCGGACGCGACCTGGGTTTCGAGCTTCTTTTGGTGAGAATCCAAATTGTGGAAGGAAAGCTCCAGGAAGATTTAGTATGTAGCTCTAAAACGACATGTGAGGTGATGTGAAATTTCAATTGAGGACTTTGCGAAATAGCTACTTACTCTAACCACCATGTGGCAATTTTGAACTGGTCCAAAAAGAGGAGAAGACACTACAATTTCCGGCAAATTAAACGCAGCTAAAATTAACTTTTACGAGCCAAAATAGAACAAGAGATAAAATTTTGCAAGAAAATCACGAAACCACGAGCGTTCTGAAACTGACTGAAAAGTAAGTGTTGGCTCAAATCGGAAAATAGCGCACCCCATCACACTGAAATTGCAGTCAATCGACCCCCCTCCCATTGTCACTACCACCAGCATATTCGTTATCGGAGGTTTTTCTCGTCGTGGTAGGACAGTATACTTATCCTTCAAACCGTGCATGATTCTATATCAAACGGATAGGACTCTGGTAAAAACGTGGGCCATATTTTTATATGAAAGTTTATGTGCTATGCCAAGCCTATACGAGGGGCATCTGGCTTAGGGCTGTTAAGGGCTGTTATATGAAAGGCTTTTAAGGGCTGTTATATGAAAGATAGATTTTTTTATAATAATAGAAACATAGCAGTTACAGTTGCTGCATACAGGGTCTCCCAATTGCATAGGCCAACTAGGCCGATGCTTAATTCTCAAAAGTTATTAAAATTCTTTTTAAAAAAATTCTGAAACACTTTCATATTTTAAGTACGCACTAAAATGCTATATATTAAAAGATTATTATAATCCATACGTCATCCCCATTTTTCTTCCTTATTCCATTAAGTTGGAAAGTGTATCATTATTCATGAATGCGACTTATTTTTCTTCTTTGTTCCATAAAGCACTTTGGAATCGAAATCTATTACAATAAATATATTTTTAAATCCTGACCTACACAGTTGTGTAGGTAATCTACATCGTCTCAAAAAGTATTCAAATGTAAGTAATATTTCCTGAGTCGATTTCGCTTCGCATATCAAAACTTATTCTTCAAGCTATTCTATTCATAATCTATTCTATGTGAATCAGGTATAAAATAATAATTTCTTATATTTCTTTTGAGTTGTGTGTTATTCGAAAAGTTATTGGAAGTTTTTCACAAAACTAAAATAAGAAATTTATGTTACACACAAAATATTTTTTTGCGTGAGAGCAGCAAAAATGTCCAGGTCTTAAAGTGATAAAAATAAAATTATTTACCCTATACAACCAATTTTTAAAAATTCTTTTGTGTAACTAGAGTTCTGAAATACCCTTTTTTGTGACTGTCCCTAATAATTTGGCCACCCAATGTACTTAACAAAATAATAGTCTTTCTTTTGCGATTTGATACGGTCTACTATATTAGTACTCAGAAATTTTGCAAGATCATTTGTTTATGTATTTAGTTTTGTTAGATTTAACCAAAATCTGGCCACTAAATAATATACATTCTCATCTGAATGAAGTATTGCAATAGTTTACAATCTATGATAAAGAGGCCCACATTATAGAAAATTAATACTTAAATGCCAAATTAGTAGATTTGTGGCCAGAAAACATTTCAGAGAGAAAAGGGGTGGGAAGAGTAAGAAAGACCGGAATTTCTTAGAAAAAGTTTTATATATTTTTTTATAATTTTCGTAAAACATGGAAATTTTAGTAGGTCCTTAAATGTCTTTTATTGGATACGCAATTGTTCATAACCTATGAGCTTGTCTAAAACATATAATATTTAAGAACACAAACTCAATGTTCCAATTCAATAAATTTTATGAAAATTATTGTTTGAGTATATTTAAAAAAAACTGTTGATATAAACAAAATTTTCCTGGATATTCTGTTTATTCAACGAAATATTTTGCAGTACAACAATCAAATAACCGAACGAATTTCTTTATTAAAAAGTAGTGCAATTCAATTTTTTTTAATTCAACAAAATATTTTTCTCTGTGTATGACGAACAATAATTTATCAGAACAATTAATAGGTATAGTATTTAATTTATGCATAGATAATTAGTATAATATCGATTCTAATTTAAAAAAGAAAATATTAATATCGCGTTTAACTACACTTTCCTAGCATGTAATATATTTTGTTTCCCTTATATGGACAGACGCTTTTATTTTTGGTTACCTCGTTTCCACCTGTTGCTTTCAGCGACACAACACGTACAGTGTAATTAAGTGACAGCTGACAACTCTGGAGCAAATCATTTATGCGATTATCAAGTACACAATTGATAGGCTGTAAAAGGGTAATCGAATCTCCTATGCACTTTTGTATAAACATTTTCTTGATTCTTGAAATCTGGTGAATGTTCGGAATGTGCATAAAACTTTCATTTAAAAAATTAGCATCGTAAACAGAATAACATGGACATTCTAAAAATATAATTTTCCATGTTCATGAAAACAATTTTACTTTTATAATAGTCATTAAATATTCGAATTATAAAACAAAACGTAACCGATATGTATATATACAATATACAGGATATCCCAAAACATTGACCTCGGCTTTCATTTCTTAAACATTGATCATAGATATTTTCTAATATATAAATGTGAAAGTTTGTTAATTTGTCCAATATGCAATCTACCAATCGGCTTTAAATTTTGCACAGACATGTAAAATGGTATAGGGGAAGCTGTAGGCGGCATTTTAAAATTATGAAAATCTACCCGCTCCCTGACTTTTAGCGATTTTTCTTAATTTTTGCTGCAGAAAGCTGATCAGATATCCGTTTTGAGCTCAGTAGTGAATAAAGTGAGATTTATTATTTTGCTTTCAAAAATTTAAGTGAAATTGACGTGATTTTGATGTCACAAATTAAAAAATTCATGAGAAACCTACTTAGGTTAATAGGCTTGGAAATAAAGTTTGAGCCTGTAATGAAACAAACTTCCACAAAAACACGATAAAAGTAGATCCAGTGGACACAGCGAGACTATTAGCAGAAGGGTACTATTTCGTTCAGTCCCAGATTTTTTTCTACGCGACTTTGTCGACATGATTTGTAGACAGGTTTTGTAGACATGAACTGTCACGGTGAAGATCTCTTGAAATGTGTTTGTCAGATAACGTGGAGGTAGGAAGGGGGGGGGATACAATGTTGAAAGTCGCACAAGGTTTGCAATTTTTGATAACTGATCGCCAAGTTTGCTGCCAAAAAGTAACTTCAAAACTGAACCAAGCTTAAAAAGTATGCTTAGAATATGCCTGGTGAAGATTGTAAAATAGTTTAAGTGGCGATTTCAGTCTCTATGCAGTTATGAACAAGTTTCAACGCTCGCCGATTTTAAGATAGATTTCGATTCCAAAGATGTGTTTTATGGAATAAGGGAGAAAAATACCGCACGCATGAATAATGATACACTTTCCAACTTAATAGAGTAAGGAAAGAAAATAGGGAAGACGCGTGGATTATGATACGCTTTTAATATATAGCACTTTAGTGCGTATTTAAAATCTGAAAGGGTTTCAGATCTTCTTACTTTTTCTTTTTTTTAAACTTTTTTATGTCTAACGCTGATACACGGTATTTAGTATATAGCACTTTAGTGCGTACTTAAAATCTGAACGAGTGTTTCAGATTTTCTTACTTTTTATTTGCTTTCATTAACTGAAGTTACATATTGCAAGTGAGACTAGCGTCATTTTGATGTCACGGGTTTAAAAATGTATTAGAAACCCGATTAGGTTAAAAGGCTTTGACGTAAAAATTATGCAAATAATGTTAAAGTGGGAGATTTATTTTTCACGGGTTTAAAACACGGCTTTGAATACATCAATTTAATTTGATCATCTCTCAGGTAAAAATACGTCAAGGGCAAAATAATTTCGTAACTTCTACGATTTCAGTTATTTTGAAAAATCTCATTCAAATTAACGAGTTTGCATCCCTTTTTTTTTGCGAGGCTAGATAAAAAACAATCAAACTCAGATACAATGCAAAATACAATGTGGAAAGAATTCCTCCTGTCATGGTGGTTGCGGAATCTTATTGAATTTCGGATTCCAATTAGCTGGTGAATACCCACTCATAGAGTTCTTAGATTCGGAAAACGGAAATACATAAATGTAAAGTGAATCTAATATTAACTCAATTGCGCTTTAAAAGGACTCTGATTTTTTATGTTATTGATGCATTTTGCATTTTATTTCCTTTGCATGTGTGACAACGTTTCTTCGAAACCCATTGGAGTACAGCACAATAAAAAGCTTTTACTGTGATTTTATTTTATTTACTTAAATTTTTATTTTGTACTTCTTAGTTACAAATAAAACACATATGTTTTATTTGTGACTAAAAAGCAAGAAACGCACATATGTTCATGTATAGACACGCACACTTCGCAATAAAGTGAAGGCGCCTTGTTTCTTAGCATGACACCAAGCCACAAAGACCCGATGATAAAAATCTAATTTCAATAAAAATAATATGAAAATGCATTCAATAGAGATTAGTTGATTTAAATATCACGCCGTAATTAAAGCAGTTTCTTTTATTTCTCTTAGAGAATAAATCAATTTTCTAAATATGCATTCTAACCAATCTCAGCTATCATTATACATATTCTAAATCCAATGTATTTCAAAAGTGAAATTCATTTTTAGACAAATAGTCAGACAATCGAGTTCTATATTTTGATGTAAATCAGTTCAGTGAGACTTGATAAAAAAAGATTGGACTTTAAAATAATTTATTCTACTAATTTTCCTAAATTCAGATTAGAATTATGGAATTCCTACGGTAAATTAAAAAAATCTCCAACAAAAGCCGTATTGTGGCCGGATCGCTCATTCAGAAAAAAAGCACTTAATCTTCCCGCAATTCAATTGGGAAACTCTTTGGTTCAGCCCAGAGCGCTGATAAGAAAATTGGCAGCACCGTTGCCATGACAACGATTACGTAAGCAGTCCCTCCGGCATAGGCTATAATGGGGGTACGCAGCTAAGACTCAGCTCATGACAGATTTCCAAACGTCGGCAGTACCTGTGAATTCGACTCACTGATTGGCTCGAGAAGTGAGGGAGGGGGGTAAGGAGAATATATGTTCGGCAAACTCTGGACTTTATATTGCTGAATTTATCAAGAAGGTAAGCCTGAATGGACGCTTATGAATGGACAATTCCCCAACAAAGCAGTATTGTTTTTAAGTAAGCAAGAACTGGCATTTAGAGGACATGGTGAGCGAGAAAATTCTTTAAACATGGGAAATTTTAAAGAGCTTTTAAAATTATTGATATTTGAATTAAAACAACGCCTTTTTATGAGGTGAGAGCATCACTGACCGATTCGCAAGTTTAAAAGAAAGGAGGATTGATTTGACTTATAAAAAGTAAGTAAGTTTTCTTTTTTTTTCTTTTTCTTTTCTTCTCGAGTTATCGTTACAAAAGAAAATTCTAAGGAAACTTCGAATCAGACACGGATTAATGCAATTTTGAGGATAAGAGCGGCTGGTTGAAATTTATGTCCATTTTATGGAAGTAAAATAGCATCTCTTACATTTTTTATGTATTTTCTTTTTCCTTGGTGAGGGCTTAATCCGCCAGCTTTCGAATTCATTCAATAACAAAGATTTTCCATTCCTGTCCGGAGGAAGGGGGGGGGGCTCATATGCCTCCGGCTGCACTAACGGTTTTGACCACGGGCCGCCACTGAAGTGCAGTGATTAAAATAAATGCTTCAGAGTCTTACTCAGACCTGTTCAGAACTTGGATTGTTGCAGTGACGCAGCGGCAGCAATTTTTCTTCTGCGACCATCGTTGCTTTCTATCGTAGGTCTTCCAATGCTCTCGCTGTGGTCCAGCACGCAAAATGTTGATAGCAGCAAGATGCACGCAGCAAGATGGTAGCTAGTAGGTTAACCATTCGTTAAGCAATAGTGTAAGCGCAAATGTGTGTTGATAAGCGCCTTATACATCGTGCAGGATTTATCTCCATTGTTCGGTTAACTGATAGATATTACTTAGATACAGGGTTTTCTTTTTACCGATGAAAACTGGTTTTTACTCAGACATGGTGAAAACTAAGTTTTTACCGGTAATAACCTTGGAAAAAGTGGTAAAAAGCTAAAAGACAGGGATTAATCGGTTAGGTGAGGATATTGGGATATATTAATACAATAAACTCTACGGATAAGTGGATCCCTGAAACAGTTTTCCATGACGTCACATGGGGATTACCATGGACGTCATTTTGACCAATATAGACATCCCGGCAATATCACACAGTGACGTCGCATCGTGACCAACTATCAAATACACTGGGACGTCATTCCACAACATCACATGTTGGGCACGAAAAGGCGTAACAAAAGGTGTGTATTTAGATCACATTTGTGATGTGACGAACTTGATGAAATGAAACGTCGTCACAACGTCGCTGCTAACATGATTACTGTAGGAGGCAGTACGGGTATTAGTGTGTAATTTGTTAACCCTTTGAAGCACTTTGGTTGCGCTGCGAAACTAACTTATTTCGGCTCTTCACAGCTAGTCGCAAAAACATATGGTTAAATGGTCCCAATGCTGAAAAATTGCAGCCGTTGCTATCTACCAACAACTACCAACTACCAACAAAATTGCGGTCGATCGAATTGCAACGGCTGCACTTTTCAGCGTTGGGCAGTCTATCCAGTAGGTCTTCTATATTGATGTGAAAATGGTTGCGCTTCAAAGGGTTAACCCTTTCAGGCGCAACCCTTTCCCAATGCTGAAAAAAGATCAACCGTTGCTGGCTGTGCGCGGGCACAGCCAACAGCGTCAAAAAAGGGTCTCTAGATCTGTGGCACGCGATGAACGTTTCGATCGGCCGCCATCTTGCTGGTAGTTAAGTCGAGCGATGGCAACGGCTGCCCTTTTTTCAGCATTGGGCAATCTATCCAGCTGTTTTCGAATTCTTCCATTTTCCAGCAGATGTCAGTGCTGTTAAAAAGAATCGTGACAATTTTTTTTTTTTTTTTTTTTTTACGGGAAATGACGTGCTAAAAAGTAAAGGATTCTCGTGGAGCTATGTTACCTGCAACTATTTTTATAGAAATCAAATCTATTCTTCGTGACTGGCAACAGTCAAAACGTCAGAGTTTGGTGTTCCCAGAGCGGGAACACTGCGTGTTAAAGGGTTAAGGCCGACTAACCCACCGGAGTTTAAAATGGTTCGTAATAGGACAGTTTGATGCAAGTCTTTTAAGCTAACCCAAACTACTGGTTACATCTCAGCAAACCAACTAAACTCAGGGGACATATTCCCTTCGTTTTTGATGGCAGTAAATGAAGAATTCAATGCTCTACGTTTCTAATCAGATATTGCAAGTTGGGAATTACAAAATAATCCCCCGAGGCTTATGTTCAACGAGCGCATATCGCGGATTGTTCTAGAAAAGTAATGAAAAGATTTATTTAGTCGTTAAAGTCAGAACATAATAGCATCAGATTAGTGGGGAAAAACTCGTAAAAGATCGTAGTCACACTTCTGAAGCATCTCTTCTCGTTGCTGAAGTTTTCATTGTTGCTCTTAATCAATCATGCTTCTTAAAAAAATATACAAACACTTCTTAATTTTTAAAAAAATCCCTAAAACACGCATACGAAAAGAAAATTGTTCGCTTCACCAACAAAGCAAACATTAATTGAAGTTGTTCAGTGAATTTTCAGCAAACATAAATATGTGGTATTTATTTTTTATATTAATTAATTTATAGCTAACTATTCACAATTTTTGAATATTTTAGACTTATCAAAATTTGTATCAATAGATACTAATGGAAATTCAGTACAAATCGTCTGTTACCAGTGTCACAGATTTTTAATAATTTAAATGAAATACGGACTTCCTTTTTTTGGAACATGTGATTTATTTTTTTCCTTTTCACCACGCATTTTAAAATTTGGTTTAAATATTTTTAATATTTTATTTCCTTTAAACATTAACTATCTAGTCATTGCAGGCGCGTAGCCAGGAAAATATTTTTCGGGGGGGGGGATATGAACTTATATGTGTATAAATAGACGGAATTTCATCACTAATCCAAAAATTTCGGGGGGGGATATATCCCGATATCCCCACCTGGCTACGCCCCTGAGTCATTGAATATTACACGTAATAAAAGTGTTTTGTTGTGAATTCATCGAGTTTTTATTCAGACTCGTTTCAAGTAGCAAAGATAAAGTAACCAACTGCACTGACGGATTAAAGGGGGGAGGCGAGCATGCGATCGACCCCCTCCTTCGAGAAAAAAGAAATCACAGGGGAAATGTAGATCTTCCATACAATGGGCGTAAATTTCAGGCCGTAGTAGTCCAGTGGTTAAGGCGCTGGACACTCAACCGGAAGATTGCGGGTTCTATTCCGACGTACCACTCAAGATCACCGTGTACGTGCACGTTCAATTCGTGGTTACGAAAGCCGTCTCGGAGGCCACTAGCAGTTTCTGGGGGATGCCAGTATTCAGAAGTCCCCATCTTCTGATGAGGATCCGAAATGGCGCAAGAAACTCCTGGAAGTACATATGTAGCTTTAAACGACATATGGAGTGATGTGAGCTGTCCTCTTCTGGCAAACAAACAAAAAATCTAATCGCCCTCAACCGCAATATCACATTAATCGGTCTCTGACCCACCGTACCGTATTATACGGACAGTCCCATATTTTGAGAGTTTGCCACAAAATAGCCATTTTTGTTAAAAAGTACGATTTTGGGGACCACCTTCCAAATAACACCGAAAAATTAAATCTGCGCAAGCAAATATGTGACTGTATACTTTCAATGTTATAATCTACTGAGTGTAGATCTGCATTAAAAATTAATTCGAAAAAAGTTTAAGCACTGTTATTTTTATAGATTTTTAGCCCCCTCACCCACTGGCTTACGTAAATGTCCGTATTTGAACTTAAGAAAGACAGTCACTTTAGTAAAGGCCTCAGTAAATACCTAAACAATTGACAAAAATATGCTTCAAACTTTTAACATTTAATTTATGAAGCACTATCTTCAGAATATAATTTTCGATCCATTCAACGAAATTTTAACTCTCTAAGTTGTTATTTTAAAGCAACATAAAAAAAAATTCAACCATTTTTCTAAGCAAAATGAGCTCGCATTTTCTCTGTTTTAGAGTTCGGAAGTTTTCGCTTCCTAAATTCACCCAGCCACCTGTCTTCGAGAGTTTTTTAAAAAGTGGCGTGTTGCAGATTCAATTGAAATCTGCTGATACTTTGTCACTATTTATAGTAATGCGTTTTTCTGGCAATTATGCTGAAGGAGCATGCGTGAGAAAATGGAAAGAGGGGACCCATCGTTGTACATATACGATAGGAGTAGTTCCAAATTAGAATTGGTTATCGATTTTGTATAATGAATTTAATTTGAGTGAGTTTTATCGAAGTTTCAAAGATCTTTTGTATATTGGTAAAGATAATTTATACAGTAAAAAAATACGTGTGTGTGTATTCGAATTCGAATGCGTTTTCAAAGCTGATTCTTTGTATTGTTTTATAGGAAAAATAAGTCGAATTGTTATCCGCATAAGAAATTTCATAGTTTGATTTTCCGTTTGCATGAACTCAATTACGTTGCTATGACCGTTGCTATACTTATTTAAAAAATCTTCTAAAACAAGGGCTTTTTTGAGAGGGAGGGGAGTAGTGTTTGAAGGAGAGATTATAAGATTTAACCTTCTATTCATCTCTTTTGAAAGATAGACTTTGTTTTACTTAACAAACATGTTGGTACATTTCAGTGCGAACTAAAAATTGACATGTAAGTTGAGACGTTAAAATTTCTTTCAGTGAACAGAATTTATGTAAGTATCAGTGCCTGTCCGAGGATTAATATTTGCAAACCTATTCCAAGATGTATGACTCGTTTTTAACATTTTCCAACTTTAGATGTATTTATAATTTCGGTTTGTAAGTCATAACTGCTCTAACAGCCATAAATATGCATCGGTTAGTACAAAATTTAAGTATGCAATTCACGTGTTCTATACCATGTACCGCATTGAAAATAGTGTATGAAGCATTTATAATTCTTTCACAGGAGCACCCAAAGTAATTTTAATGCATTAAGCTGTATGAGCAATTATTGCTTAAAGCTTATTTTAGAGATATTCTCCTATTTCAGAGTCGAAAATTTATTAAAATCGTCTTTTTCTATTTGTATTTTCACCTCTACCCCGCCCCCCCCAAGAAAAAATGTTATATATGTTAATATGGTTACAAAATAATGCTCTCCATCGAAAATAGTGTTTGTAGGATTTACATTTATTCTACTGGTGCCCTCAAAAGAATTCCAACACATTACGGCTTAGAGCAGTTTAAACACATTAATCTATTTCAAGCAAGGTACAACAAGTATATGAACGTTTGTAATAGCTTATTCTTCTCTTCTAAACTTTAGAATAACATCTAATTATCATTATTTTTTTCAGGGTCTCGAAAAATTAGACACTGCTTTTTTTGAGGTTATACCGAAAATCTCGTCAAGTTTAACGACAGTTAGAGATGCATGCAAATGCTCCGAAAAGAAGAACTCAAATTTTGCGGGGGAAAAAAATTTTTTTTTTCAGTTTTTCTGAAGGAATTTATCACCACTTTGAAAAAACTCGAAAATTTTAAATTTCCTATAAAATTCAGAATTTTATAATACTTGTATTAGATTCCGATGCTTTTTTTAAATATATATTTTTCATGTTTAGCATCTCTCATCAAAACACTAAATTGGAAAGTTTAAACTGTTAGATAATTCCTTTTCACTGTGAAGAAAAGTATTATTTAACCCGAGCCTAGCGATCATTACCTTTGAAGACCCCATTTTGCTTGGACAGCTAAGTAACCTATCGGTACCGTTTGCTACCAGCAATTGTTGAATACCATTTATTCAAAATTTCTGCGAAGAAAAACCTTTTATGCTACCCTAAGACAAGAAATTAACAAAGAAAGTGCAATTTTAGAAAGAAAATTCGGGCTTTGTCGGGTTAATCTGAAATTAGATTACTTTCCTCACTAAAAATGAAAAATTAGATTCAGAATTATATCAGTACTATTAACCCTCTCGTCACCGAATTATGAAAAATCAGAGAAAACAAATCTGTCTAGAATTTAATGCATCTGAAATACTATTATAAATCATGCAAAAATATTTTTATCTAATGTCCATTAATATTTGTCGATTAATGTCGATAATAATTTTTCTAATAATAATTTCTGTATTTTCGAAGCATTTTGTTATGCTAAAATTAATTTAAAAGGATGCACATATTAGGTAAAGGTTGAGAAATAAGAAAAAAACTATACTTACCTTAAAAAGAAAAAAAACGGTAAAAAAGCAGCGTAAATATTTTCTTAATTTTTCTCCTGAAACAATGAAGCGAAAACTGTAAAAAATGATCTAAATGGACTAGTACTGCAATCTAGGCACGATTTATGCATCTAGTTAAGAGCCTCATATACTTTCAACATGAATTAATGATATTGATATCACTGAAAGAAAAAAATACTAAATTCAATTGTTTTCTCTCTAAATATTGCTATTTGAAATAGGAGCCTCATATGAGGTTCAGGGTGACGAGAGGGTTAATTAGTGGAAATGGTAAAGTTGAACATCTTATAAATAAAAATGAAATTCTGTTTGTTTGTTTGTTTGTTTGTTTGTTTGTGGATTTGATTCGTATACAAATCCACAAAAATGGACCTATCGGCCTGAAATTTAGCACAGATATGTAAAATAATATAGAATAAATCGTAGTCCACTTTAAAACTTTGAAAGTCCACCCGTTCCCGGAATTTAAGAGATTTTTTATGCTCTTCACGCAAAAATCTTTCCGTAATTGTAACCCCTGTAGTGAAAAAAGTGTGAAATAAGGATTGTGGTTGCCATGTGTGGCGATTTTGCCGAATAAAATGTCGTTCGTATACAAATCCACAAAAATGAACCTATCGGCCTGAAATTTAGCACAGATATGTAAAATAATATAGAATAAATCGTAGTCCACTTTAAAACTTTGAAAGTCCACCCGTTCCCGGAATTTAAGAGATTTTTTATGCTCTTCACGCAAAAAGCTTTCCGTAATTGTAACCCCTGTAGTGAAAAAAGTGTGAAATAAGGATTGTGGTTGCCATGTGTGGCGATTTTGCCGAATAAAATGTCGTTCGTATACAAATCCACAAAAATGAACCTATCGGCCTGAAATTTAGCACAGATATGTAAAATAATATAGAATAAATCGTAGTCCACTTTAAAACTTTGAAAGTCCACCCGTTCCCGGAATTTAAGAGATTTTTTATGCTCTTCACGCAAAAATCTTTCCGTAATTGTAACCCCTGTAGTGAAAAAAGTGTGAAATAAGGATTGTGGTTGCCATGTGTGGCGATTTTGCCGAATAAAATGTCGTTCGTATACAAATCCACAAAAATGAACCTATCGGCCTGAAATTTAGCACAGATATGTAAAATAATATAGAATAAATCGTAGTCCACTTTAAAACTTTGAAAGTCCACCCGTTCCCGGAATTTAAGAGATTTTTTATGCTCTTCACGCAAAAAGCTTTCCGTAATTGTAACCCCTGTAGTGAAAAAAGTGTGAAATAAGGATCGTGGTTGCCATGTGTGGCGATTTTGCCGAATAAAAAGTTTTAAATTCTCAAAGTAAAAATAAAAGAATAATAATGATTTTTTTTTTGTTAGTTTATATTCGTAAGGTTATTTTTTTTTTAAATTATAATATCGTGTGCATGGGAAATCAGAGCAGGAATGTAATGCTTTACACGCAAAACAATAAGAATTGAAGATTTCCGAGGCTAATGTGTAAATTTTTTTAGCTTGGCGAAAATATAAAATGGCTGAAATATGGATTTTGAGTAAGTGAGTTCTAGCGGTTTGCACAGTTTTCGGCTTGGCGCAATTTATTGAGAGCTTAAGGAAATAGATTTTTGAAAACAAGTGCAAAGGTTTTATTAGAATACGGCGTTAAATTTTAATGATCCGTGAAGAAATAATGCAGTTATTAAGGGATTTCAAGCGATCTAACTTCAGAATTCTCGCCAATTGAGTACATTGATTTAAGTTGGGGGAATTCCGCTAAATTTCAGAAAATTGAAATCTTCTCATTTAGTACATCGGAGTAACGATGAATAAAAACGTTATATAGTTGATAATTAAAAAAAAATCGGCTGTATTAAGGGATTCCAATTTTCAAATAAATGCGTGCTACTCTTTGGCGGTCGAACCATTTCCCATATTGATTGCTGCTAAGTCAATGCTTCGAATGATTCCCTGAAAAAACTCTTGCAAAATGGCGTATGTTGGCACTTTGGCGAGGCTTAGATTTGAAACTGGATTTTATTTGAGACTGGTATATATAATAACACTGGTTATAGATAAAATCGAATGTTGGTATGTGTTTATGAGGTTGAAAAACTCCAGCACCGTTGAGCACCGTTGCACGATGAAATTTGGTTCACCTAAGTCTTTTATGATGGAGAAGGTTTTTATGCTATCCGTTTTCCTTAACTTGCCACTTGGTGCCGCAGCACAACGTCGAATTCTATTCCGTTTAGCCGTTTGCTATGCGAATATCGTCCAACCGATTTCGATGAAATTTGGTACACGCGAATATTAGAACACGGAGAATATTTTTCAGTATCCATTTTGCTGTAACTTGCCGCTAAATGGCGCTGCAAAGCATCAACTTCTATACCGTTCGACCGAACGGCATAATTTTTTTTATACTTACACATTTGAGCACGAAGAATATATTCTAACTGCGTTCCTTTTGATGTTACTCACAACTAGATGACACTTAGGGATGGACGCGAGACGAAAAATAAGCATCTCGCGTCTCGCAAAATAGCCTAAAAGCTTCGTCTCGTCTCGCAAAAATCCCTATATCGAAATGTTAAAAATGTGTGTCTCGTCTCGCAAAAAAAGCTGTAAATCTCTGTCTCGTCTCGCAAAAAAGTCGTCTCGCGTCCATCCCTAATGACACTGCAATGCATTATTATTTTAACTCGCCACTAGATGACGCTGCAGCAGACCAAATTCTTGACCATTCAAACGGTCGCTATGAAAATCAGTATACATAGCTATTTGAACAATGAGAATATTTTGGCGTTATCCATTTTGCTATAACTCGCCACTTCACGGCGCTGTAGCAAATCATTATTTTATTGAACCACTAGATGGCCCTGCAGTGTATCACTTCTTGACTGTGCAAATAATCGCTATGAAAATAGGTATACATAGATATTTGAACACGGGGAAGAGTTTGGCGCTATCCATTTTCCTATAACTTGCCACTAGATGTCGCGTCAACACCTGAACTTCAGGACTGTCCAGCCGATAGTCATGAAAATTCGTATAAATCCATATCTGAATGCGAAAAATATTTTCGCCGTATCCGCTTTGCTAAAACTCACCACTAGATTGCGCTACGCCGCATGGCCCTCTGCACTGTACAAACGATTGCCTTGCAATTCGGTATGCATGATTATTGGACACAATATAACGCGATATCCACTTTGCTATATCTGTTTATTACAATGAATAGTAATCACCACAAATCGTAATATCAAAGTCCATTCATTCCCGTGCGAAGAACGGGTACTTCAGCTAGTTTAATATAAGATAGTGTAATTTAAAAAATAATGTGCATTTGGTACATTCATTTTTACGCATGGTAATCCCAAAAATGTGAAGTACTAGCTGTTAGCCGCGACTTCGTCCGCGTCGACATTAGAATTAGGTCCAGAGAGAAATGAAGCATGTGTGAATACCAAATATGTTTACACTATAGACAAAAGTGACAGTATTTAAATATTATTTATTTTTTACGTATTTTAAATGAACGCAGGGTAGTTTATTTCTCTTAAAATAAAAGTATGCAGATTTACTAATTTTTTTTTTTTTTTTTTTTTTTTTACGTATTTGGAGAATAGAGACAGTTACGACAATATTTCCTATTGTGAATGTTCTTCTAAATGAAATATTTGTGCTATTTGCATGAGTTTTAGCCTATGCTAATCACGAATAAAGCAGCTTTCAATTAATTAAAAAGTTTTAGAATCGATTATGTAGTTACAGAGATACCCAGAGAGCGTAATAAATTAGAATTATTTGACTGTTCCTGTAAAAGAACTATTTATGCTACATGCATGAATTCTAGCCTATAATACTCAGGAATAGTATAACTTTCTATCAGTGAAAAAAGTTTTGGAATCTGTTCAACAGTCACAGAGATACACATAGAGCGTTATGTAATTCGTATGAATATCCCTGTAAAAGAACTATATGTGGTATATGCATAAAAGGTAGCCTATAATACTCAGGGTCCCACCAGTGGGTGAAAGGTTCTGCTCTCGAAACTGGAAGACGTGAGGTGCCAAGTTCAAATCCTGGTCGCGCCTGTTAACTTAGCCATTCGAAGTTTTCCGTAGTTTTATCCAAAACCTCGCGTAAATACGGGCTAGGATTCCTTAGGCAGTCCCCCACAGAGGGCATTCCCCATATAGGCCTAGGACCCTACTGCAGTCAATTGACCTTAACCCACAAACAAACAAACAATAATTAGAAATAGTGCAACTTTCACTCAGTGAAAAAAAAAATTCTAGAATCAGTTCAGTAGCTGCAAAATGCCCATAGAGCTTAATGTATTAAACTTATTTTGAGTGTCTTTGTAAAAGAATTATTTATGTTATATGCATGAAAGGTTGCCTGCATCTTAATCCATGGAATAAGCAATCTTTCCAAATTTTCATCAAAAATCCATTCAAAATCCGTTCAGCCATTTTTGTGTCATTCAGTCACAAACATCCAAACGCACAAACGTACATATTTATATTATTGGTAGGATTTGGAAATTTTTGACTTTAAGAAACGCATTTGGTCTTTTTCTTATGCTTTTTAATTTGGCGTAAAACTAACGTAATTTCTATGCCATTTCATCTTTTTCATGTACACGCGATTCTGCAAATAGAATTTCTGCTTTATTTCAAATGCATAAATCATATTGTGCGGGCGAAACTCACCGAACTTGACCACCTAAAAACGGTTTTTAATTAATAATTAAAAGGTAATTAAATTTTCAAAATTCTGAGCTTCATGTGTGCATTACCGTCATCTTAAGTCATGGACTCAAATGCTTAAATTTTCAAAGCCCTGCATGATGTAGATTTGTCTGGAGAGCATTCATTTTTATTTCCGTAGACAGATAGGTTTGGTGTAAAACTGGCATAATTTCCATGGTTCACGCGATTCTTCATTGAAGAAATAGCATTTCTATTAGCTCAAAACATGAAGCATTTTATGCGGTCAAAACTCGCCAAACACGGCAGCGTAAAAACGGTTTTTAAATAATAATTAAAAAGTAATTAAAAATCTAAAATTCGAAGTAGCCTATAACGGTCTCCAGGGTACCATCTATCTCTAAACCAAATTTCATCATAATCGATTTAGCGGTTTAGACGTGAAAGCGTAACAAACAAACTCACTTTCGCATTTGTAATGTTAGTTAGGATTATAACTAAAGGCAATGAATCGGACATCAAAATAGATGGAAGTGGATTTTAATCAGCGGTACATTATTTAATGATGAAAAGTATCAGCCTGATAAGTTTTTAATTTTTCGAATTACTTATTCAGACCTGTGGTTGAATTGGAACTGGACTATAAAATCTGCAGTTGCTATATACGTAACTGAAATTATGTGGAGTACTCACGCCTCTCGAATTAGTATTTGAGTTTTAGACGTAACAAAAAAAGTCTTGCATAAAATATAAGTGACTGTGTCACAAATAACAAATACATCTTGAATTTTCTTTTTTTTTTTGCTAGAAACATTCAGAATACGAAAAAGTCGTTAAACATACCTTGTGTTCAAAGTGAAATCAAATAAAGAGAAAAGAGTTAGAGTAAACACAAGTATTCCAATAAAAGAAAAAAGAATTTAAAAAAGTATGAATTTCAGAAATAAAAACGATTAAGTAGGGAAATATTTCAAATTGCTGACAAAACATTTTTTAAATAGTTTACGAAATGTTTTTTATCTTTTAATGTGTGTTTATGTTCTACTTAATTATTTTTGTAATGTTGATTTACTGTAAATTTACATCTAACTTTAAATCTTTATTTAGTTTTACTCCCAAACAAAAAAGATTTTTTGTATTAAAAAAAATAAGCATTAAACAAATAATTCCTGAATATTCTTCTGTCAAGTACAAATCTTTAAAACAATCTAAATTTAAAAGACTCTTTTTTATTTTAAAGGCTAATAGTTTTATATCTCATAAACTCTGGTGTGCAATACTTAAGGAACTTCACTGATTTTGCCGTAATCCCACAGAAAACGAACTGGAAAACATGAAAATCACTACACAGACCCGCAGTGATGATAAGGATGTAAAGGATGAAGTATACTAACAAAAAAATTAATAGGACGTATACAATATGGAACGAAGCAGAAAACGGTTTATTCAGAGAATCGGGTTGGAACAAAACACAATACGACCAAGAAAAGGAACAACAAACCAAAGTCTCTTACCCTACTAGCAATTTTTCTCGGGTTACCACTGGCCACGTCGCCGGCCGATGATGGCCCGATCAAAATTGTTAGTAGGGTAGGGATATGATCTACTAAGACATCATATCTTATGGATATGATCCCTAACTTCAATCGTTGCACTATCTGTTCATATTCAACACAGATTATCCAAGAGTTCTTGTGGTAAGCGTTACCATTCCTCAGTGAGCTTCTGTATGACGTGTCTGGTATTCTCCGAGGGATATGACAGTTCGGCTAGACGTCTTCCCAAACCATCCCACACGTGTTCAGCGGGATTTAAATCAAGTGAGAGCATTGGTCAATCCATTCTGTGGATATCTTCATTTTCTAGAAGCTCCTGAGTCACATGGAAACTGTGTGGCTGTGCACTGTCCTTCTAATATTATCAATGCGAATACGTTTTTTTGAATGTCTGTTACTGTTTCACGCTGAAACGCTGGAATGATTTGGATGAAATTTAGAATGGAGTGAGTCAGTGACGTAAAGATATCTCTGAGTCGCTGTTTGATGAAAGACTGAAATTTGGTACGCTACCTCATTAGTGTATGGGGCACATTTTGCGAACTGGAAATTTTTTGTGCGGAGTTCGTTTATATATTTTAAAAGTGTAACTTTTTCTAAATGAACGAGCGGAAATGAAATGTTAATGAAGTCTTATTTCCAACCTATTTTTGAACATTTTTTTTTTCAATTTACACAGACTTATCTATAATAGGCAAAGAATTAAAGCCTACCTTTTGGGGACATCCTGTATATGTGTATAGTTTAATTGCACTTGCAAAAAAATTAAACTAAAAAGTAAAAATTAATTTTTATTTTATATAGCATTTTGATATACGTCTTTTATTTATTTCAAGATGCAAGATACTTTAGATTAAATGTAGGAAATTTCTGCGATTAATTTTTCTTTAAAAGTGACCTGGACTTTTTATAGTTCCCAAAAATTTCCTTTCTGTAATTTAATTCTATCAACTAAACGGGAAAATCCACAAAAAATTACATTACTAAACTAATTTCGAACCTCAAGTAAAACAATACCACTACCTATCGGACATGATTTGAGTGTATGTGAACTAGTATTAGTGACAAGCAACTAAAATAATGACTTAGCCTGAAAGCAAAACAGCTATATGATTGCGAGGGTAGCAATTTTTTTTTTCTGGTGGCAAAGACTTACCAAATGGATACCGCCGGTAGAAAGCACTTAGTTTACTTTCAACTGATAAATAGCCAAATAAGTGGCAACATCTTTGGTGATAGGCAGTTCATGGTAGCTCACTTGGAAAGTGAAATTTATTTAATCAGTGAGAAACAGTCCCAATTTGTTTTCTCAATTACATTATATACAGGGTGTCCCATGGCTTCCCGTAGTTATTTTTTTTAAGTTACAATTTTTAAATTTGTAAACAACCCTCATACGAAAAAATTCTCCATTAGTAAAATGTGCCTCATACATAATGTGGTGATGTACAAAATTTCGAACTTTCACCATAAAATGTTTGATCAAAGGCTATTCATGAATTTAAATGTGAAAATTTAATATTAGAGTGCATAAAATTATTTTCTTAGTAATTTCTGACAGACCTCTGAGACGCAATCATCTGACGTGATTTTTTTTCCTTCGAGAGCCACTGAAAAGTGGTTTAAGTTAGTATATATTTATCTCTGACACTTTTTAAGATATAAACCTCAAATTCTGTACATCACCTCTTTAGCGTATGGAAAACATTCTACTACTTGGTTATTTATTTTTTTTTTGTACAGGAGTCACATACAAATTTAAAATGCGTAACTTTTGGAAAATTTACGAGAGGAATTTTTTTTTAACGCAGTCTCATTTTCCACTTTATTTTGAAAATTTTTTAAAATTTACTGTCCCCTTAACTCTGATACAGAATTAAAGCTTGTTGCCACCTTTTTGGGACACCTTCTATAAGTATTGCGTGGCTTTACAAGTTCTAATTACTTTTTCTCTTATATTCATTTTATTAGTGATTCTTCTCTGTTAAAAATACTTTTCGAAAAGAGTTAAAAAACATGCTATGTCACAGTTAAAATGTATTTTAACACATTCATCGCTATGGACCAGATATTTTGAATTCCAGGGATATTTATTCGCTCAGCATTAAATCTCGCTTATGGCGTTCAAGCGCAATGCTATGGCAGTCTATAAAGCGCAAACATCAAAGTCAGTGAATAGCAACCTCCTATCTGTAACGTCAAAGTCTGCATTATGATAGCGCTATGACAAAATATAGCTGCCTTTTTTCACACAGTGAATTTCAATGCACCAGAGATTATTTCCCCCCCTCAATTCTCGCAGCCAGCGTTCAGTAAAAAAATATTTTGTAAATGTGCATTGCGTGTGAAATAAAACAGTACCAAATATTCGATTAAAATTCTGACCGAATGTTCGTCCGAATACCGAATATTTAATTAAAATTTGTGAAAACATTATTAAACCTTGATTGCAATGATTAATTTAATTAGTTTGTTTTCAAACAATATTTAATATTTCATATCGCGTAAAGCTTCAGAAATTAAAATGCTGCAAAATTTAATATCCAGTCGTGTCCATTATGTATTATTAATCATTTTTTTAAATATTTGTGAAAGTATGATTTTTTAGCTGCATATTTTATTTAAAAAATTAGCAGTTCATTGACTTTACATATTTATTAACACTTAATATTATGAGGGTTTTTTCTGGTTACTGTTTCATAATTAAATGAGTAATAGTAAAGTTAATGTAATGTTAAGAAAAATTGAAAAGCAACAAAATTTAAATTTCACATCCGAGTGTTTTCTCTTACATTAAAATTAATTTGAATGTGATATTAGTAAGTAACAACTTGAATTAATTCAGTATTATGGTACTATACTATATCTTTCATCCATGGTATAAAAAAAATATGTGTTTGTTTACCAGTTGTCGAATATTTAAATTTATTTACTATTCGGTTTGTCTGTCAAATAGGCAGTATACCGAGCACCAACCGAATATTCCGTGCATCTCTATCATGTAGTTATAAGTTCGTTTTGTATTTTAGAAATGGGAGAGTGTAAATAATGAAGCGACATAAAAGTAACGAAAATTAAAGCTTTCATTGCAAGTAGCTATGTGGTTTTATTCCAACGTATCAAATTAACAGAATGTACGTCCACGCATAACTCGGTGCGATCAGAACACCAGGAAGTTAAGCAGAACCTACTTTGGCCAGTGCTTGGGAGGGGGAGGGGGTAAACTCCTCTCCCGACCAGGCTGCTATTGACCTTGAAAGACAAAGAGAGTTTCTGAACGTAAAATCTGTCTTGGGTCCAATGTCCTTCATGTTCAAACGATACCTCTGGGGCTACCAATCCAGGTGCTAGGTCTCTTTTTTGGGATTGGTTCAAATTTAGGAGACTACTCATAGAGAGAAAGGTTAATGAAATGACCAATCTATCTAGCCCTAGTAGAGTGTAAACCTACAAGCCTAGTGTAAAAAAAAAAAAAAAAAATGGTCGGGCTAAAACACATCCAATTCATTACTTTTAAAGCATTAAAGACAGGGCAAATGTAGCAATATAATTAACTGTTACATTCCAGTTGACATTTACAAAATATTTCTCGCAGATCATTGACTGTGAAAGGTGGGAAGGGGAAGTGTGGGGGAGATTAACTGGTCTACTGAAAATAACAAAGTGAATAAAAGCAGACATAATTTAATATAGTTCATTTTCGCTTTATTAATTTATCTGAAAGATAAAATGTGTACAAAAAGAATTAATTATTTCATAATGCTGGAACAATAACAGTTTTTCAAAGCATAGGGGCAATAACTTATTTTCAACTTTTAATTATAAAACCTGACCGTTATTGTTAATCTTTGTAATATGTTTAGGAAAGAAACAGGGATTAAGTTTTTTCAGTCTAATTACGAGTGTTCCTAAAAATATTCCTGTGATTCTTAAATTTATGTACACAAGAAAAAGAAAACACAACAAGCTCTCTTTCGTTTTCTTTTTTATGTCTCAGTGGATTTAAGAGGGATTAATGAAGTTAATTAGAATAAACTAGGAAATTGGACGAGTTTTATATGAATATTTTATTCCATGCGTAGAATACATGATAGTCGAACTTAAAAATTTAGCAACGTTAATTATGTCTTTTTTTTTTTTTGCTTTAACTAAAAAATATTTTATGGATTTGTACTCTAATTATAAAGCACTTTACATTTGAATAACTACAGTTCAAGCATTTTTGTGACTTTTCTATGAGTTTTAATGACTTTTATTTTCATAAACTTCTTTAAAAAGGACAGAAAAGTTTTCTTTGTTTATGATTTGCCTTTATGGTTTTATATTTATTCATGATCGAAAATAATTCACTTTTAAATTTCAAGTACATTTTTTTTTCGGGAAGAAAGCAAGCTTCAAAAATAGTTATTATCTCAGAAAATCAATAGAGAACGCCAAAATATCGTCTGAAAATCAAATGATGAAAACTTATGTTTTATTTGCCTTTTGTTGCACAGATATGCATAGATGCACAGATATATATATATCCATGTACATGAGCATTTTGACCGTAACTGATAAAATCCAAAATAATTGCTATCATACATTATTGGTGCTAAATCACACATTTTTTTTTTTTTTTTTGGGGGGGGGGCGTTATAGGGAAATGGTCAACGAAAGAATTCGTAAATAATTTTGTCTGCAGTGCGTAGAACTCTAAATTGTTCTAGAAACAAGCTATTAGAAAGTTCCACAAAGCAAACTAAAACAGTGAAATGTTTCTTTTTTTCTTTTAATTTAGGTTAGTAACTGTGGTGTTGTGTTACAAGTGAAATGATTTTGAAATTTTGTTCCGATTGAATTAAATTAAATCACGTGAGTTAGAAAAACTCGCAATTTTGTTACGGGAAACCACATCTGAAGAAAGACCTTTCGATAAAGAATCAGTTCGAAAAAAAGAAACGTCTGTCCTTTATAAATGTATCCGTCATTTTAAAAACTACTTAAGTTAAAAAATTTCAGAAATCAGTAAAAAAAAAGTACACACCGCACAAATCCTTGGATTTGCTTGGGGTTTACTACAATCACTAGGCTTCAAATGCACAGTTTTCGGAAATCAAGCGAAAAATTGGGAAAAATGCAAAAATTTTCAGCTTTTTTTCCTGTATTTTGTTGTGAAGACGGTCTTGTATAACGCAAAAAACTCGAAATTCGAATTCAGTTCACCATATAAAGTCATTTAGAAAATCATTTTTATTAATTTTTATTATGAAAAGGAGAGTTTTGAAGACCGATTGACGGTACTAAAAGTTTTTAATATAACTGAAAATGCCTTTTGTCCGAGTGCATTTTGTTCTCATAGGGACGTAATTTTGAAATTTTAATATTTATTCCACCCCCTCCAATACCCCTCGGAACTCGTAAATTCCATACTAAGTAAGCGTAAAATATTTCCCCACGCAGCTCACTTTTGTACCCACGGGAACTAAAAAACTTCCGTATACTCTGATGTTCTTTAATAGCTTTGTTTAAGTACCGACTCTTAATTAAAATTTTAACCAATGATGAAAATGTCACTCACTGTCAAGCGTAATTACCGCGTGACAGAGAAAGACCTTCACTCTGATGCCTTGTAAACACACTGATAGCTCGACGAAAATAAACGTCGATTGCTTTCTTTTACGTTTTTATTTTTAACGGAAATGACAGACTGCCGTATGCATACACCCTCACGATGAAAACACAACTGCATTCGATTTTATGGCAAAAAGTTTAAATCACGCCAAGGCTGTCTTAGAATTAATTTTGTTCTGCAGTAGAATATGAGCTATCTAAAAAAGAATTTTAAAAAAAAAATCTTTATAAAGGAAAAGTTTTTAGAACCTACCAAATATTTTTCTTTAACCCTTTGAAGCGCAACCCTTTCCCAATCCGGAAAAAAGGGCAGCCGTTGCCGTCGCTCGACTTAACTACCAGCAAGATGGCGGACGATCGAAGCGTTCATCGCGTGCCACAGATCTAGAGACCCTTTTTTGACGACAGCTGTCTGTGCTGCGCGCACAGCCAAACAGCCAAACAGCCACAGGCAAACAGCCGTGTAGCTGTGCCTTAACCACAATAAAAATATGTAAATGTAATACTTTAATAATAATTGTAAATATAATACTACTTAATCAATTTTTGTCATAAAAATTTTTAGATTTTTCACTTTTCTAAATGTAGTTACTATAGGGATCTTAGTTTACTAATGACTTTTGGAGATTAACTTTGTCATTCCGATTCTTTTGAACTCTGATATTCGTCTTCACTTAGAATCACTTTTTTTTTTTTTTTTTCTTTTTGAGAGAGAGAGAGGGACCACCATCGGACCCCTCTGGAAGAAGAAGTTGTAGGGTCTCACTGTTATAAGGCTTGTTCTTTTTCCCTCGCCTTTGTCTAGAGCAGCTAAAAAGACATTGCTTAAAAGAAGCCTCCTTGCAAACCCATAAAATGTCATTCCAAGCTGGAGGAGAAAGTAATTTATTTCAAGCCAGCACTTCAAAATGACTTAAACGGCTAGCACGTGTTTCTGTTTACACACTTACACTTCAATGACCCGAAGTCACAGTTGCCAACCTTTGAGAACCAAAAATGGGGAGTTTTTGCTTTGGACACAATTCATGGCATAAATGGAAAACCAAGCTGTAAATAGATGGGACTATTTACAGGACTGAGAAAGGGCAATTTTGGAATATGTAGAAATTTTTTTCTTATAGCAAATTTACATCAGAAAAATAAGAAATTATATACTGAATTTAAAATACTGATGTTAAATCTTAACTGAAATGAAAATTTATATACCTTTATCCAAACACTTGCACATAATTTATAGTTTATGAGAAAGACAAGCGCGTATGTTTGTATCCCTTTTGTGATCACCCGTCGAAAAAGTATCAAAAAAATAAAAGTGGCGCTATATAAATAATTTTTTTTATAAAAATGGTGGATGTTGGGGGAACATTTTTTTCTTGGAATAGACACTCAATACTGTAATAATTACGATTACAGTTGAAATTAGGCGCGACAAGCCGCGACACCCCTTCAAAAAGCTTTTTGAAATGTGGATTTTTGAAAAAAAAATAGAAAAAAAAAGTTTACAATTTTTTTTAATAAAGTCATATTGTTTTTTCAAGCTAATAGATACATATAATTAAAATACATATATTTTACTAAAATTATACTAAGTATCAAACCAGTAAATTAATTTAAAGAGCCCGTAAAAAATGCAAGACGAAGTAATAGAAAACGCTGAAATCTCTTGCCGTAAATGAAGAAACTTGCTTTTAAACCGAGTGTTGCATCTTTTGGATATGAATTATGGTCGAAAAACATGTATCTCATGATGCATCAGTTACTAGGCTATCCAAAAACATATGCATTACTGTTTTTAAACAAATTTAAAATTTTCGCTTTTTGGCCAGAATTTTGATACGAATACTCCACTGTGCGACGGCAACGGCTGCCCTTTTTTCAGCATTGGGCGATCTATCTAGCGGTTCTCCCATTCTTCCATTTTTCAGCAGATGTCAGTGCTGTTAAAAATAATCGTGACCATTTTTTGACTGGAAATGGCGCGTTAAAAAGTAAAGGATTCTCGTGGAGCTATGTCACCCGCAACTATTTTTATAGAAATAAATATCTATTCTCCGTGACTGGCAACAGTCAAAACGTCAGAGTTGGGTGTTCCCAGAGCGGGAACACTGCGCGTTAAAGGGTTAAATGAAAAAATACAAGGTTTGAAATGCATTCATGGAAAATACTGTACTTTCATTGGAGGAATTTCTTTTCCTAGACCGGAGGTGGGTGGGCATTATTTTGCACAACTTAAACAATCAAGTTTATCACGTCTAAAAATAACTAAACTTTCATTTCTGTGCACGTATGAAAGCGCGATATTCTCGTGGGACTTAGGCATGGTTGTTGTGGTTTATTCATTTTTTAATTCGATTCAGAATACTGAAAAAAATAATCCCTCACCCAACGAAAATATTTAAACCGAAGCTGCATTTTAAAGGGGAATTCGCTTTGCAGCAATTCGTAAGATTCTCAAAAATGGAAGAAAAGTGTTAAATCCCAAAGGAATCATTCTGAATTATATCGCAGAAGCCGTCAGTGATCCAAGAAGAATAAAGGCGAAGTCAGAAGTAAAAAAAAAAACAGTTTTCCTTTTTGAATTGATAAGTTACTGTGAAGGTTTATGTATGAAACGTTAAGATTTGACTGAAGCTGTTGAGATACATAATTCTGAACCAAATATAGAACGCTCGAATCTCGCATTCCCTGAGGATATTTTTAATAGTTTCTGTTCAGAATAACTTTGTTTAAATAATGTTTAGAGCTCCGTCACTATCCCCACCCCCCCCCGAGAGATTTTTGGGTTAGTTTCTATTATCCTTGCTAGCAAGGAAACTGGAATTACGAAACATATTCCTAAACAAAACAAACGCAGATTACATTTTATAAAAGATTGAAAGTGTTGTGAAATTTAAAATTGCCATGGCGAGTCTCTTTCTTACGCGCTTTTTCCTTCACCCCCCCCCTCCTTCAACACTATTATCATTCAAGGCAGGGGCGTAGCCAGAAATTTTTCATGGGGGGGGTTACGACTACTGCAACTCATATATATGTATACATATGTGTGATAATGTACTAAAGAATATACATTTTGTATGGCAAAAAATTTCTCATGGGGGCGTTATGACTCCCTTAACCCCCCCCCCTCATGGCTACGACCCTGATTCAAGGTCGTTATTTAGGGAGAGGGTCTTATAGTACCATGGCCCAGAGTTTTTTGGACCCCGTATAGTCATGAATCTATTTTTCAAATCAAAATTCCTTTTATCGAAAAAATCCCAGGTTTAGACCCGGCCGCTCGGCTGTCGATCGATCGGTTTGGAGTTTTAGCCGGTTTCCTTCAAAATACGCGTTAGAACCCCTTAAAAAGTACTCCGACCAAGGCAATTCCCGTAGCCAGTTGCCATAACCAACGAACAAAAAATAAATAAAACAGACAGCGAGGAGGTAGTGAAATGTCAAAAGTCAATAACTTTGGCTATAATTGGCGATTTATCGTGAAGTTTGGCGCCAAAAAATAAGTTCCCAAAATTGAACCCAGCTTGGCGACACCTCTATTTTTTGCGAAAAATTGTCAAACCTTACTGTTTATTACAAAAGGTGAAGTAGAGTTAGAATATGCCTGAAGAAGTTTGTAAAACAATTCAAGTAGACGATTTTAATATAGATTTTAAATTTTAAGACGTGTTTTATGGAAAAAGGAAGACAAATATGTCACACTTATGGATTATGATACACTTTCCAACGTAATAGAATAAGGAAGACAAATAGAACCGACGCTTGGATTATGGTATTTTAATATATATAGCACTTTAGTGCATATTTAAAGTATAGAAGTGCTTCAGTTTTTTCTTCCTTTCTTTTCTCTCTCTTCTCTCTTTTTCTCTGGGGAGGGGGGGGGGTTGCCTTAGAAAGTAAAAGCCACTAAATTCCGGTGTTTTTTTTCTTTCTTTTTTCAATTGGAATTTGTTCAACAAAAAAGTTAAGTCGTATTACCAATCTAATTAAGCAATGATGTATTGTTGAGGCATTTTCAGCGTAGAACCAGCATTAGGACCCGAAGTTGGCTGGATTTGACTGTCTTGAATTTAGACAGTTACATACGAGGTAAATCCTCTTCAAATTTTATTCAATAAAACAACTCATCTCAGGTGTATAAGTTCATATCCATCATCCACCTAAATGATGTTCTTTGGAAACACAATTAACTATACAATACGCTGTTGCCAAATTACGCGTAAACCGTAACCGGTTTACGTTACGCGTAACCGTTGCCGTTTACGCGTATTACAGAAAGTACATATAGTATTTCTTTCTAGTTTAAGTTGAGCCACCACCTACCCAGACAGCACAGCAAACTTGCAGCAAGCTTGATTTATCAAGTCAATAAACTTGAATTAAGCTTGAAAATTTCAAGCGTGTAAGCTTAATGCAAGCTTGAATCAAGTGTTCAAGTTTACACTTGCCCAGCTTGCATTAAGCTTGAAATAGCAAACTTAATTTCAAGCTTAAAAATTTTTCCTTAAAAAAAATTTCCTAAATACACGGGGCGCCCGTCGTTGGCGAACTCGCCCCACATATTTTATGTTTCCACGCATTTTCCCCTCTATGCTGAAATTTCAAGTTATTTTAATCTGTTTCCATCAAGCGTCCGCAATCGAACTCGGGACCTAAGGGTTGGGAAGCCAGCGTCCTATCCATTCAGCCAATCTGCCTAGCGTTGGTATGACTAAAGTTTGAAGTGACTGTTATGGTTGTCACTCCGTTTTCTGGCGAGATCGATCAGTGGCCGATGCCGAGTTTCTTTTATTTTTCCATGGGATGAATTAAAATAATATTATGTGTGATTATAGACTCTACTAATAGGGTAATAAGCATAATATAAACTTAAAATCAGCACAAGTTTTAAAACTTTCAATATCACGACACTCATGTTGAGCAACACTGGCCAAAATCGAGACAAACGACGTATTTTGAAATCAATTTCGTAGTATAATTGTATTTTATTTTGAAGAATTTCCATATTTGGAAAAATAGAATCTTTTTTTTTAATTCTATGGTCAAGCATATTTATGACTGATGATAAATTATTTGTTATGTGGATGTGGCTTTCCAAATCAAGCAGTAATCAAGTTGTATTCAAGCTTGACAGTTCAAATGACTTCTCCAAGCTTGCTGAAAGCTTAAAATGAATTGAACTGTCAAGCTTGTATTAATACGTCAAATTCAAAGAAATGTCAAGCTTGATTTAAACTTATGTGCTGTCTGGGTATCATGTCACCAAACTTCCTTTCATACCCTGCAGTCTTTATTTCATGATGCTGGAACAGAAATTAGCGCATTTTGAAACGATTTTCGCAAAATCTCAAAATCGAATTAATTAAAAAAAAAATTCGATCTCTATAGTTTAAGTTGAGTGACCACCTATCATGTCAGTCAATATCCTTTCATTCACTTAAGTCGTTATACGTGATGAGCGAAGATTTACGCATTTCGAAACAATTTTCGCAAAATCTCAAAATTAAATCAAATTTTTTAAGAAATTCGACGAAAAAGCGTCACTTACAGAATGACAGACAGACAAACTTTTTTTTTTTACGGTCGTACTGGATTCTCAGGTGCTTGAAACGGATTGAAATCACAAAATTTTTGAATTCCAAGTAATGTAGAGACAAAAGTCTAATTTTATTTAAATAGATTTTTTCCCCCTTAAATACAGTAGCAAAATTCGTTGAAATACGAAACATTACGCAAAATATTATACGTTAAAGAAATTTTTTTTAGTCGTTTCACAACTCTAACATATGTTTACTGTTTCTAAATATGAATAAAGCTAGTTAAGCGGCATTCTGAAAGAATCGTTCGTCTTTATCCCGGTCATAGATTCTTTCCTGTTTTACAAGAACAGACTGAAAAAGCTCCAGCTCCTAAAAGTTAAACATATTTATGCAACTTTTTTTTAATACAAAAAGAAATTTTACACAGATAATTTCGACAAACTAGACTTGAAAATTATGTTTACACCTTCTGAAAGGTAAAGAAAATTTATACCTTTAATTCAACATTATTTTCAATGAGATTCGTTTACAAAAAAATTTTCCTTCCTGTAGTGTAAATATGTATCTGTACCCTTTTATAAAAGGAATAACGTAAGACAATCTTCTGAAAAGTCTTTTATAAATAAGTCTCGGCCACTTTAAAAAAAACTTGGAAGTGTAAAATCTACACTCATGTCCATAAATTAAGGATAATTCAGAATCACACAGAAATTGATCTCTAAAATAAAAATTTCACCTGTGGAATGATCACGCACATCTTGAAGAAGAATATGCAAATTACAGGAAACCACCAGATGGCGTGGATGGTACGTCACAATGACGAGAGTGTAAAAGAGGGGTATATAAGGAATGGTGGCAAAGAAGTAAAATTGTTCACAAGCGCTGTGAAAGCCTTTCAGTGCAAAAACCGCATAGTTATGGCACAAAGGAGGCATTTGGATGATGTTTTACGTGGCAGAATTATCGGACGACTGGAATGTGGACGTACCCAGCTGGAAGTATCCGAGGAACTTGGAATCGCCTAGAGTGTCATCTCAAAGCTTTGGCAACGATTCCAAGATGATGGTAATGTGAGTAGACGTTACAGCACAGGTCGCCCCCGAGTTACAACGCCGAATGAGGACCGCTATTTGGCAGTTACTGCCAAAAGAAACAGACGGAGTACAGCATCAGACCTGTCTCGTCAGCTCTCTTCAGCTACCGGTACGACAGTTTCAAGGCAGACCGTGTACAGACGCTTAGGGCACATTGGTCTATATGCTCGTAGGCCTGTCAGATGTGTTCCACTTACCGCAACTCACTGTCGCCTGCGATTAACCTGGAGTAGAGAGCATGCATTGTGGACACCGCAACAGTGGTCTTGTGTGATGTTTTCCGACGAGTCCAGGTTTAGTTTGGAGTCTGATTCTCGCCGGACATTCATCTGGAGAGCGCCAGGTACCCGTTACCACCAAGAGAACACCATTGAAAGACACCGTTACGGTGGTGCAGGATGGCTCGTTTGGGGAGGAATTATTCTTGGTTCCAGAACTGACCTGCATGTTCAGAGTGTAACGATGACAGGCCACATCTATCGGGATGTCATTCTGGAACATGTACGTTTGTTTCGGGGCGCCATGGGTGCTGAATTTGTGTTTATGGATGACAACGCCCGTCCTCACCGTGCAAACATTGTAGACGAATGCCTTCAATCGGAGGATATCACCCGTATGCATTGGCCAGCATACTCACCGGACTTGAATCCAATAGAGCATGTGTGGGATATGCTTGGCCGATGAATAGCAGCCCGTCAACCCCCTCCCACCTGTCTATCG
The DNA here is from genome assembly GCA_038373885.1 of Cheiracanthium punctorium. Taxonomy (NCBI): domain Eukaryota; kingdom Metazoa; phylum Arthropoda; class Arachnida; order Araneae; family Cheiracanthiidae; genus Cheiracanthium; species Cheiracanthium punctorium. The sequence goes on from JAWZYV010013942.1 coordinate 93,628, forward strand.
GAACTTCGGAGTGCATTGCTTGATGAGTGGTGTAATATTCCCCAAGATCAGATTGATCATTTGATACTCAGCATGCCTAGGCGTTGTCAGGCCTGTATTGCATCGTCCGGGAGACATACTCCGTATTAACCATCCTACTAACCATGTTATACTGTTTTTTGCAAATAGGTTCTTTTTTGAAATTTGGTCAAGGGAGTAAAACTTGCAATTTTTATTAATTATGTCAAACATATAGCATCTTTTTTGCTCTTTACTTTTTGTTTAATAAATAGACTTTACAAATAAGTCAAATTTGTTTTGCTTCTTTCTCTTTCTTTGCCTGAACTTCATTATCCTTAATTTATGGACATGAGTGTATATTCCCTAGGGACACTTTTAATTATTTTTTTCGCTAAATCTGCTTGTTCCATAGATAAAAGCCTTGCAAACAGTGTAATAGATACACTGACAGTTCGCCGTTATACCTTGAGGCTTTCTCCAACGCTATCACTGTAGCTTTTATATATAAGCTTTCTTTCGATATTCTGCACTTAATATTTTATCGAAAGCCAAAATTACGATTAGCTGTTTCATCGAAACGTGGAATCGATAAAAAGAGTTTCTCCACTTAATATTTTATTGAAAAGATGATGCCAAGTTGACATTCAGATCGATATAAACGTACGTATTAGTTATAGATGCATTTTCAGAAGACTTGAAAAAAAGTGCTATTGCATGCAATTAAGGTTACTTCTGTTAGTTGCCAAGTGTTGGCAATGACTCAATGAAGCTTAATAAATCAAAAGTTGTACTTGACTTAATTTTAAATGCAGTTTCGACTAAAAATTCCTGATAATACGAGCTGCTAATTTTAAATATAAAAGAACAAATTATAGACCTGAAAAATGACTTTAGTATAAGTATTGTAAATAGCATCCGTCGGGCTTTTATTATTTTTTTAATAAAAAAAAGTTTTAATATTGGATTTTAAAATTTTATTTATTTTTTAATTTTTTAGTAACTTCCGGGTAATATGGGATTTTTTAAAGTAATATTTCTTCTCTATGCTTCTGTTAAACTTTAAGGAAACTGTTATAAGATTGGATTTTTAAAGTAATATTATTTTCTGTATTTTTTTAAAAGGTGTCTGCATCAATCTGCTAATAGTAGAATGATAAGTTTATAAAACATGCCCCCCCCCCCCACTTTTCTTAACTCTACTGGTAGAATTCTTAAAAGTAGATTAGCATTTATACCACAAATAACTGATTGGCAAAGAAAGTAAATTATCTTCAGGGATTTATTATATCATCCTAAACACAAATAAATTTGAACAGAATATAATTTTATGCTAATTTCATATGTGTTATAAAATTTAAAGAAAAAGCATTTAAGAAATGGTTTATTTTTACAGTATTTCAGAAATTAAATTTAGTTATTTAGTTTTATCCCCACCTTCCCTCCTTTTTCTTTTCTACTTTCGTTTCTTTTCTTTATATATTTCTCTTTTTTTCTCTCAAATGAAAACTCTTCATGAAAGCATTTTCTGTTACATCTTATCGTGAGCGTTACACTGCTTTTATTCCCGATAAAGTTTGACGATCCGGAAATTACGTCAGACGATGGAGAGGAAGTCAACAGAGTGGTTCACCTATTCTGAAAGCTAGGAATATCTCAACTGGATAACTGAAAAATCTCTCTTACCAATATAGAAAGATTACGAGCAACAGGACTAGAGTACATATTGCGGGAGAAAAATATTATTGCGTTACTTCTTTGAAAGAATAACAATTTTTATTAGAAGTCCTTGATAAAATAAGTCAAGCTTATTTCTAGAGATGTATGTAATGTTAACTCTGCCATAAATCTCTAATTTTCAATAAAATGTAGTTCCTTATTACATTCTTTTATTTGACTCGCTCTATGTACGGGGATGTCTGGGTAAAATTTTGCAATCACCTATTTTTCATTTCCAAATCTTTTTTTTTCTTTCTAAGGGCCAGGTCAGCGGCCTACTGGAGGCTTGACCACAAGGAGGGACGCACCTGTTGGTCATTTCATTATGAGGGTGCCTGTTAACCCTTTAAAGCGCAGTGATCCCACTCTGGGAAACACCCAACTCTGACGTTTTTGACTGTTTGCCAGTCACGAAGAATAGATTTTGATTTCTATAAAAAAATAGTTTGCGGGTGACATAGCTCCACGAGAATCCTTTAGTTTTTTAGCACGTCATTTTCCCGTAAAAAAAATTGTCACGATTATTTTTTAAACAGCACTGACATCTGCTGAAAAAATGGAAAGAACGCGAGAACAGCTGGATAGATTGCCCAATGCTGAAAAAAGGGTTGCGCCTCAAAGGCTTAAGCAGACCAACGTTGCCCCGCTATGAGTGATCTCCTAATTTTGAAACGATTCCAGATGAGAGACCTAGCACCTGAAATCGGCACCCCCCCAGAGCTATCGTTTGAACATGGAGGACACTGGAGCCACGAACAAATTTTACGTACACCATCTCCCATTAGCGTACACGGTGCAACAGTCCATCCGAGAGAGGGATGTCAAGTGAGATATTGGAAACGTGATAGACGTCATTTGGATAGCACGAGTTTAAAAATGCTTAAGAAATTCCTATCGAGCATGTTTGGGATACTTTAGAAAGACGTGTTGCTGCTGTTTCCTTCTTGGACCTTTGCAGCGCTTATTGCTACTTCGTAAGAGCATTAGGTTCGCACTTCACAGTAAACTAACTCATCGGTCCCATAACTGACTATTCCACACACCGAATTTACCTACATGTTGTATTGCTTCTGAGAGTGATCCTGGTCCACAGTAAAGTTACTTGTCCTATACAAAACTGACACATTCAGTTTTATAGATTTAACCCTTTAACGCGCAGTGATCCCGCTCTGGGAACACCAAACTCTGACGTTTTGACTGTTGCCAGTCACGAAGAATAGATTTGATTTCTATAAAAATAGTTGCGGGTGACAGAGCTCCACGAGAATCCTTTACTTTTTTAGCACGTCATTTCCCGTAAAAAAATTGGTCACGATTATTTTTAACAGCACTGGCATCTGCTGGAAAATGGAAGAATTCGAAAACAGCTGGATCGATTGCCCAATGCTGAAAAAAGGGCAGCCGTTGCCGTCGCTCGACTTAACTACCAGCAAGATGGCGGACGATCGAAACGTTCATCGCGTGCCATAGTTCTAGAGACCCCTTTTTTGACACAGCTGGCTGTGCCCGGCAATGGCTGCCCTTTTTTCAGCATTGGGAAAGGGTTGTGCCTCAATTTATTTCATTAAATTCCAGACGTAGCTGTTCGAGTATTGCTACTTCTGTGATTTTTCCTCAATATTTAGAAACATAGAAACCAGTGCAGGTTTGTGTTATCTAGCTTAAATTGAATAAAAATATAAACGCAGTAATGATCAGGAGGTTAAGCGATTCCCCTAACAAAATTTCACCTGTACATTCAACGACGGCTTCGAATGGCTGTGCAAGTTGCACAGGGTATCTTGTAAGTTTCCGTACTTACGACTAGGGAATGAAATCCGCACAGTTTTTCGTCCTGCGGGATTTTGGTATTGAGATTCATTGATCCCGCGGGATTGACACTTCATTCAGCCCGGACTTCATTTCAACAGAGAAAAGTAGAAAAGAGGTAAGAATTTAAGCATTATGAAGTTTAACTTATGATATTAAATATGAAAATTATAATAAAGATATTCAGAATAATATACTAAGTTATGTCTGATGTTAGTTGCTAAAAATGAGGAATTTACAGAAATATACAATTTATAGATATGCTCATATACTTACGTTATTTTCTTAGTTGATGAAAAAGAACGTACGAAATCGAACAAATTCAATGAATCGTTTCCTAGTCTAGATTTAATTTTGGTAAAATAATTAAAGTGTGAATTAAAAAAATAAAAAATAAAATGAAAACTTTTTATAATTAATTCCTAACTGTTCGCTAAGAAATAAATTAGTATGAAATATTTCAGTTCATTTGGAGATTGGGAACTTTTCGAAAAATTTAGATTACAATGTTTAGATTTAGATATTCGATCCAGACTCCCATTGAAAGATAATTAAAAACAAAATACTTTAAATTGCGATTTATAATTATTGATTCGTTTATTATTAAATGAGAGACATAAATATGCAAAATTTTTCGGTCTATTTATTCGAAAAGAAGTGTGAAATTGTCATGTTTAAAAAAAAAAAATTATTTCTCAGTGCCAATCCCGCAGGACTAGTCCAGCAAATATTTGTGCGGGAGATCATCCCGCGGGATCGGGATTGTATTTCCCTACTTACGAAATATACTTCTACTATATATAAATAATTATCCATTTGGATATTGATTTTGCCAAACATCTTTACATCTTTCATACGACTTACATTCACTCTAAAAAAATTTCGAAACGTTTCATGAAATTATCTGAAATCTATCAGATATACAACAGAAATTGTTGTAAAATTGCAATATCATTGTTTTACCGGAAACTTTTCAGACACAAATCTGAAACGTTCTTTTTTCCACAAAACCTATCATAAATGTTTCTCACGCTTTGTGAGAAACAATTACGAAAAAAGTTGCCTTACAGTTAGCTGAAACGTTTCTGAATTTTTTTTACAGTGTTCAAAATAAGCCTCAAGTCAGCGCAGTTCTCAGAATGTGGGATAAACTCGTTTCACTATAAAGAGCAAAATAACAAATAAAATAGAACTTTATTGCCACACAACTAGAAACAATAAAAACTAAGGAAATGGTTCAATGGTAAGCAGACGATAAAATATGATATAAAAAAAAAAAAAAT
>JAWZYV010013943.1:0-117608 GCA_038373885.1 Cheiracanthium punctorium
AAATTTATCTGCAACAGACGACTTTTCCTTTAAAAAGGTTTGAAGCTTCGTTATTCGCGATTTATAATTTCCTTTCCGATAATTTAACGTTTTTAATTTTTCAGATAAACTTTTTCCTTCCGAATTCGCCATTTTCAAAACACAACAGCAAAAAGCGACAGTCAACTAATCGAAGAATTCTACATGCAAGCCGATTTCTTTCTCCCGTTCAAGAAGGACCAATGTTTTTGGCCGATTTGTGGACTGTATTTAAATTACAACAACTATTAAAGTATAAACGAAATTTATTAACGACATTTTTTACAATAATACGCTCCGAAATGAGACGTTGGTTAATTACACCGAATTGTGCCGAAATTCAATCTTTTATACTTAAAACCAGTGTTGCCACAACAGCATTATGAATTATAAATTAAACGTCATAATTGATCGTTGCTAGGCGTCAACATATATAATTAGCAGAAAAAAATCGTATCTACAAAACCGATAAAGGGGAGAGCGAAGTGGGTCAGGGTTACAATTTGGGATGAAGATATTTGTGGTTTAGTGAATAGTTTTCAAAATGGGAAAAATTTTGAAGTTGGGATCAAACAGCTTAACTCCATGGAAAGAGTTAAACATCTTACTTTGATTGTGGCGGGAAGAAAGAGCCATTTTGTTTTCTGATCATCTGCATGAAATTTGAAGAAAGTAAGACTTCATATATGTTATACGCTTGAAATTTGTCAAGTAAATATGTGATATGTTTATATAGTCCAAATTACCCTCTTTTCTATTATGCTGTATTTAAATGAATATTTTAATGATTTGGAATTTTGAGGTGAAAAATAATACATTGGTTCGTATAGGTCAAACTGGGTCACCTGAAATGGCGCACAGTGGGCGAGTGATCCATTGTGTCCCCATTTGTATGCTTATTGTCTTCTTGTGAGTTTCTTAATTTTTAATGTTTGAATGACCTAAATTTATCTAAAGCACTCTTCCATATCTTCCACAGAGTTTTCAGTTTCTCAAGAAAATTTCGTAAAACAAAAAATGACACCAGAGTTGGTAAGTCTTTTCCTAAGGCAGATGCAAAAGAGAAAAACCGAAAAGCAACTTTTAAAAAAATCAGAAATTATTACAGATACACCTTTGAAAATCACAATTCAAAATGAGATGACTAAAAAAATAAGAGTGAAAAACTTATGATATACAGCAGGAGAGAAAAAAAAATAATTGCAAGCAATTACAAGAATATCTCAACTGAAGAAGAGGAAGAATGAAAAGAATCTTCTATAGAATCTGACTTTGCGGATTTGGAATTTGAAGATACAGAAGATTTTAACGTTAGAGATTTGGGGTATTATTCTAGGTCTACGGCAAGGGAAAATGCAGTTTTGAACACTATGTAAAAGAAGTTGTAGCAAAAATAAATATGAATTTGAAGTGCACTACATAAAAGGAATTCAGCCAGGTTATACACATACCCTTGAGGCAGACATTATACACAGCATGTATTGCATGGAACTGAAAGAACAGTGACAGACTTTTGCTGTAGATTTTCAGTTATAATGTCCAATAGTTATTGTAAAATAACAGATTTTGATTTATTGTCTTAAAAAAACTTTAAAACTAAAATTTTGTAAAGTTAGATATTAATTTTAGTCCTATTAACTAAAACATTTTTCTTTAATTTTATTAAAAAAAATAGTGTGTGTACATTTTAGAACCATAAAATTAACATTTACCTTAAAAGCTTTGAGCTACTTTAATATCTAAATTAATTCTAAACATTGTCAGGCAATAGAAAAGTTTAAATTACTGATTACTCACTATGGAGTGAAAAAAGATATTTTGTTGTGTTTCTCGTTTGCTGACCCACTGTACCCCACTTGTTTACCCAGTGTATCCCTTTAAGGGTACAGTGGGTCAACAAAAGTATTTAAGAAAAATGGTTTTTTATTGCACAAAAACTTTTCTTAGAATTGAATTAAAATTAAATAGGGTAGCCAATAGATCAGAAAACATAATTCATTAGTTTGATATTCTGATTTTGAAATATTTTTAGAATTATATTTAAAATCTAAAAATTGACCCACTAAACCCCTATTCAGCTTGAGTAAAAATTTTAAGGATACCAGTATTTTTAAAAAATAAATATACATATACTGGCTTAAATATTACTGAAATTATTAAGATTGTGACAACTATTAAATTTTCAAATTTAACATACATTTCTTCAAAGTTTTGACGCTCTTTGTGAAGATGACGAAAGGTAAGAAGTTAACTGATCATGAAAGAGGGCAGATTGAAAATCGTTCTTCAGTAGGAATGAATAGCAGCACTATTGCAGTAAAGATAGGAATATCAAAGCATAAGCTTCATCAAAGCATCTTCATGAGCATTAAAGCACTTGTTCCATCTATATACCAATCTATCGAAATTTTAGTTGAAGAAATCAGGCCCCTGGTGGCTGAGTCATTTGATGGCGGGCGTCCTGAACTGCGGCATCTGTTTGGAAACGACGTCCTGCCAGGCGCTTCTTAGAAGGCCCGAATAGATGAAAATCACTGGGCGCGAGATCCGGGCTGTAAGGAGGACATTCCAATATGTTCCGTCGGAAGCGCTGTAGCCAACGACGAGGCAACTAGCGACATTTGACTGCTGTGATCGTTTGTTGTATTTTATCTCTGATTTTCGTTCGCTAAATATTACTGATTTTCGTTCGCAATCATTAAATTTATGTTGTGTGCTGGAGAAAAATTGTCCAAGGACCAAGCTTTAGGGGAGCACTGTATATTGGATGGAAATTTTATCATGTATAAGGTTTTGCGTAAGTAGTCTATGGTAAATTTAAAATGTACTAATTCTACGCTGTTGAGAAAATTATGAGGCGAAAAGACTGATTTTTTTTAGGGGCTGGGGAAACTGGGGGAAGAAGGCCAGTATTAAATCTGTAATGGGCTAAACTTCGTTCAGAATTGGCAGTAAGTTCAAGTTCGTGTCACAACAGAAATTGTTAAAAAGTACAATGACGTAAATTTTACTTGAATACTCATAATTACTCGTAGTTTCTTTTGTCCGATTCAGTAAAAATAATTTTCTATTTATTATTCTAATTAGACATGTGCAAAATATTGTTTTCAAAAATTTTAGTATTAGAAGTAAGACTTTCACTAACATAATTTTGCGAGTACAGATGATACAAGTTTGTTAAACGCTTTTTATTTTTAAGTATTTAAAATCACCCTTATTTTTACATAAAGTTAATGCTTTTAAAACCAGTGAATAGACATTCTCTTGCACAAGTTGTTGAATCCACTACTATTTGTACTAGACCGGAATATAACCTAGCTGGATTAGTAAACTTGACATAAAGTTCAAGAGTTCATCATTTACAAAACTAAAAATTATCTTCTACTTGACAATTTTCCTTTCCTATTAATAATTTTCCTTTTGAAATTAATTAAGTTGCAGGACAGGAAGAATGCGATAATTGTAGGTTCTACATTCTTAAACGTGATTTTTCCAAAAGATAATACACATTTCTGGAAGAAGACTTTGAATAAATAACTAAACTATGACCCTTTATAATTGTTTCGAGTAACATCTACTATATTCCTTTGAGTAATTATCCAAGCTGCAGCTCCCCTTCCTCACATTTGTTAAAATTCTACAACGAATTCCTATAGAAATAGCTAAGGGTAATGGAATTTACGAAATTCAAAGATGGCTGTATGTTTTATTGTGAATCTCTGTGACATACTGTGTGTAGGTATTCTTTAGAGGGTACTCGTACCTTTTTATCTATATAATTTAAATCATGGATATTAACATACGTTTGTTAATTTTAATCTCATTTACATATGTATACAGGGTGTCCCAGAACTGATCGTAACACGCTTTAATTATTTATCCATTAAAGATAAGTTTGAAGTGTAAATTAAAAAAAAAAAAAATCTTCGAAATAAGGTACAAAAGAAAAGACTAAGAAAAAGAAAATCCTCTCCTTAATTTTCAAAAAGTAACATTTTTATAATTACGTAAAAAAAATCCTTATTTATATAATGTACCCCATACACTTCAGTGGACATCCTACGTGGTTCAATCTCGTGAAAAACATCGAACTATGTATTCTCGAGCAACTACTTAGAATTGCACAAATTGGGAATTTACTTTCATATGATGTAAACTTTGTGGCACAGTTTAACAATATCATGCAATTTTTTAGTTGTTGACGTCACGTTTTTGATAGCCGTAAAAAAAAAAAAAAAACGATTAATTCAGTTAGTTCACACAGTAAGTTTTCTAATGGAGTAGCATTGTTAACTTACGACGACGTAGAAACAAAATTCTTTACACAGGACCGTTATGGAGTAATGTAATCCGACGTTAAAACATTTAGTTTAAGAGGTCTTTAAATGAAAAACAAAACAATCTTTTGCATATTTTGATAGCCCATTTATTTGAGATTTTTATTTGACTTGCTACTGTGTAGCAAAAGAGTGATTTGAAAACAAATCCCTGGGGATATTTTGCTTAATGATCCGTTTTCCTTAGAACAAACAGTCCCTGCAATGAACTGACATTTTTTGCATTTTCTTTTTTCTCTCAAATATATATGGCTTAACAGATAGGCAAAAGAGAGAGTTGCTTCCAGTCCAAATTAATGACCCGTTAGGCTTATTTTCAGAAATGTAGGGCATGTGGGATGCATGTGCTCTTCTATAAGAATATTTTTGAATGTTGTGATACTTTAAAGTGGTACTTTTTATCTTGATATAGAACATGTTAAATTTCTATCACGAAATTTATGCTGAGATTTCTTTACTTTCTTCTTAAAAAAAAAATCTCAGATGGAATTTTAATTATAACCACGCTAAAAGAACAGTTTGCTATCCTTTTTCATCCTATAAAAGTAAAATACTTTTTTAAATAAAAAAATTACGTACATATCAGGGTTATTAAATAATTTTATTGTGCTATTTCAGATTTGTGTAAATTCTTAAAATTTGTGGGGATAAGGTTTTACAGATAGCTAGAAAACTATAGATGCTCTTGACGAAGACAAAAAATAAATTTATAAAGATGAAAGTTTATTTTAAACTTATGAATACATTTTTCACTAAATTTTTCAGAAGAATTTCTTTGGCAGTTTAAATCTTGTTTTGTATTAAAGCATTCGGTACAGCTTTGATATTTGATATCAATGGCGGCAATCCTCGCATCGTATAATCGACAATCACTTCCCATTGTGGTTGCCATTAAAACTGCTTCCCATGTATTCTTATGCATAATTAGAAGATAAATCCCTTTGTGAAGGCAATTATTACGGGCGCTAGAAAAAACATTTGACAAAAATATGTCTACACTCAATAATTTAATTTTCGTCCACTTTAAATAAATAACTTCCAATTCAATTTTTATTATGTGCCGAAAAAGAATAATATGCTCTTCTGGAAACGCGAGGGAACTTTTTGCACCCGTACTATTTCGTTTTGTGGGAAGAGACCCTCTTATATACGGCTTAACACGGCTTCATGCAGTCAATGTAACATGCAGACAAAATCATTTTATTTGTGAAAAAAAAGGGTGAAAAAAAATTTAGAGTGTTATCTGAACCGTGCAATCTGAAAAAACTATTTTAAAAGAATTGGAATATCAATTTTACTTTCAAAGTGATAACCGTGCCTTCAATATGATGTAAATGTCAATTGCGTCACTAATTTTGTCAAGCAAATGATTAACTTTTTTCATTCTCGGAAATAAAATGCTCCATTTTATAATAACGAAAATTTTGAAAATAACGAAAAATCGCTTAAAAAGGACGTAACGGGTAGATTTTCAGATTTTTAAACTAGCGCAGATTGTTTTCTGTATAGTTATACATAATTATGAAATATTTCAGGCTGATCGTACAAACGGTGTGGATTTTATTACGGGCTTTGTGCTTTACTTTTTAATCTTTTTGGAGTAAAGGTGGTAAAAGTTTTATCTTCGAGTGGTTGAACCGGAACTGTTACAGAGTCACCGAGTCAGAGATCAGCGTAACAATAGGAACTTTGGCAGAATGACATATTTAGCGCCGCAAAATATTTCATCTGCCCGAGGTGGCAAATATCAAAGCCATGCTAAGTATTAATATACTATCAATAAATATTTATATACAAAAAGGTCAAATTGTGAGCACTTGGGAGATTCTAAAAAGGGGGGTACAAACACACATTCTAACAAAGTTATCTAGGACGAAAAAAAAAAAAAAGATATTATAACTGAATTTTTAGTTCTTCTCAGAAACAAGAACTGGAATCATTTATTAAAAAAGTTTGCTGTAAATATCCTTAAATTAAAAAAAATTAACTGCAAATGGTTAATTTTGGACATCTCTAACGTTAACTGATTGATACTCTGCAACACCAAGAAAAAAAAAATTCTAGCACGTATATAGAAGTTTCATAATCAAAATATTGTCGGCATATAATAAACTGATGATTTGTTTCCGACAACATATGGCAGTAGCATGCTTAAAATATCCTTATAAATAAAAATGAAATTCTGTTTGTTTGTTTGTTTGTGGATTTGATTCGTATACAAATCCACAAAAATGGACCTATCAGCCTGAAATTTTGCACAGATATGTAAAATAATATAGAATAAATCAGTCCACTTTAAAACTTCGAAAGTCCACCCGTTCCCGGAATTTAAGAGATTTTTTATGTTCTCCACGCAAAAAGCTTTCTGTAATTGTAACCCCTGTAGTCAAAAAAGTCTGAAATAAGCATCGTGGTTTCCATGTGTGGCGATTTTGCCGAATAAAATGTTTTAAATTCTCAAAGTAAAAGTAAAAGGATAGAAAGGTTTTTTTTGTTAGTTTATATTTGTAAGATTATTATTTTTTTATTATAATATCGTGTGCATGGGAAATCAGAGCAGGAATGAAATGTTTCATACGCAAAACAATAAGAATTGAAGATTTCCGAGGCTAATATGTAAAACTTTTTAGTTTGGCGAAAAAATAAAATGGCTCAAATGCCCAGAAAGTGAGTTCTAGCGGTTTGCACAGTTTTCGGCTTGACGCAATTTATTGAGAGCTTAAGAAAATAGATTTTTGAAAACAAGTGCAAAGGTTTTATTAGAATACAGCGTTAAATTTTAATGATCCGTGAAGAAATAATGCAGTTATTAAGGGATTTCAAGCGATCTATCTTCAGAATTCTCGTCAATTGAGTACATTGATTTAAGTTGGGGAAATTCCGCCAAATTTCAGAAAATTGAAATCTTCTCATTTAATACATCGGAGTAACGATGAATAAAACACGTTATAGTTGATAATTTTAAAAAATTCGGCTGTATTAAGGGATTCCACTTTTCAAATAAATGCGTGCTTTACTTTTTGGCGGTCGAACCATTTCCCATACTGATTGCTGCTAAGTCAATGCTTCGAATGATTCCCTGAAAAAACTCTTGCAAAATGGCGTATGTCGGCACTTTGGCAAGGCTTAGATTTGAAACTGGATTTTATTTGAGACTGGTATATATAATGACACTGTGACACTGGTTATAGATAAAAATGAATGTTGGTACGTGTGTATGAGGTTGAAAAACTCCAGCACCGTTTGACCAATCACCATGAAATATGGTTCACCTAAGTCTTTTATCATGGAGAAAGTTTTTATGCTATCCGTTTCCCTCTAACTTGCCACTTGGTGCCGCAGCACAACGTCGAATTCTATTCCATTTAGCCGTTTGCTATGCGAATATCGTCCAACCAATTTCGATGAAATTTGGTACACGCGAATATTAGAACACGGAGAATATTTTTCACTATCCATTTTGCTGTAACTTGCCGCTAAATGGCGCTGCAACGCATCAACTTCTATACCGTTTTACCGTTCGGCATAAAATTTTTTATACTTACACATTTGAGCACGAAGAATATATTCTAACTGCGTTCCTTTTGATGTTACTCACCACTTGATGACACTGCAATGCATTATTATTTTAACTCGCCACTAGATGACGCTGCAGCAAGCCAAATTCTTGACCATTCAAACGGTCGCTATTAAAATCAGGGTACTTTTCCGTTATCTCGACGCCAGCCAAATTTGGCGATTTTTTTTTGTCGCCAAGTATCTACGGTGGTTTTTTTTGGCGATTTTTTTTTCACCATGCAATGCCTGAAAAACACAACATTAGCACATCTTAAAAATAAACAAAATTTAACATACACTTACCACTGAAAACGTCTCCTCAAACTTTAAACCATACAAAATATTAAAAAATGACAGATATTTAAGAAAAAAAAACATTGGTTCCTCCTTAGAATAAGAGCAAAAATTCAAACATATGACATCATCAACAACATCAAAAATTCAAAAAGTTAAATCCACCCCCCATTCCCAAAGAAACAAATACACCCTTAAATGATTAATTTAAGATTTTAATTTATGTTATGCAGGAAAAATAGTACCGATAGATGTTAATAAACTACAATCTACAACTGAGTTGTGGTTCATATTGAGATGCTTTTCGCAAAACTTTACCGATGTTAATTCTTCACAGCAACAGTAAATAAAACGTAAAACTACTTTAAAACTTAACCTAGAAGTTTCAAACCAGTTGCCTGTCCGTATACTAACACTGTTTCTGCAAGACCTCAGATTACATTTCCAGTAAAAACGTCCATTGTTTCCGTTCAATTTCATTTCATACTGCAAATTGCAATGCATAACAGACGGTAAAACTTCAAACTTTTCGAAATACTTAATAGCGTCTTCATCAGACGTTGGCAAATCCCAGATATTCATATTACAATACAATCCAAACAAAGGACAATTCAAATACACTAACAAAACACTCAAAACACAATTCAAATACACTAACAAAACATTCAACTACGGCAAAATCAATTCCTTTAACATAAAATATGAAACTTTCATTAAAATACTTATTAAAATTAAAATATCCAGCAGTACAGCTACATAAGACACTTCTACAAAAACGCCCTAATTCCGCTCTTATTGTAAGGAGTAACGACCATCACACTAGACGAAAAATTCGAAACTGAAATGAAAATGGCTCGCACACTACTACGCAGAAGGAACTACACTTTTGCTTACTAATACATAACACAGTCGCGGATTAGTACAATGAGTGCGCCGTATAATACATTTTGCTTTCCTTTTGCAACAGTAGCGCTTGTACTACGCATTAAGAATCCGGGTTACCAAAAAAATGAAGATCGCCGCGCTAACGAGGATGGGTTACCAGAAAATATTGTCGCCAAGCTTCGCCCTCACCTACCGAAAAAAAATCGCCAAATTCGGCTGGTGTCGAGATAACGGAAAAGAACCAAAATCAGTATACATAGCTATTTGAACAATGAGAATATTTTGGCGTTATCCATTTTGCTATAACTCGCCACTTGACGGCGCTGTAGCAAATCATTACTTTAATTAACCACTAGATGGCCCTACAGTGTATCACTTCTTGACTGTGCAAATGATCGCTATGAAAATAGGTATACATAGATATTTGAACACGGGGAAGAGTTTGGCGCTATCCATTTTCCTATAACTTGCCACTAGATGTTGCGTCCACACATGAACTTCAGGACTGTCCAGCCGATCATCATGAAAATTCGTATACATTGATATCTGAATGCGAAGAATATTTCCGCCGTATCCGTTTTACTAAAACTCGCCACTAGACTGCGCTACGCCGCATGGACTTCTGCACCGTACAAACGATTGCCTTGAAATTCAGTATCCATGATTATTGGACACAATATAATGCGATATCCATTTTGCTATATCTGTTTATTACAATGAATAGTAATCACCACAAATCGTAATATCAAAAAGTCCATTAATTCCCGTGCGAAGAACGGGTACTTCAGCTAGTTAAAGTATAAAACGAGAATCACATAATGTGTTCTTCTCATTTCTGTTTGTCAAAAAGTAACGATCGAAACAATGCTGTTTGGAAGCAAAAATAAATAATATATAATCATCTTGACTCATTTATCAGCTTTTAAAATAATTTTTTAAACGTTTTAAAGCATTTTCATAAATTTTTTCGCATTTTCTTTGCTGTAAATATACTTTTCTAACTTATTGGGCGAAGATGTTCAAAGAGTTGCCAGTGTCCTAAAAATTTAAGAAAGTCATTAATCACATACTTATTTCTCCCAATCAACAGTTTTTATTCGTCAAATAGAGTGTATTTAGTTGAAATAATAGTTAACATCATTGATGAGCATGTCAAATGCATGTGTACGGTCGAAACAAAATGGTGGCAGCTTCGATCTTACGAATTTTCGGACAGTATTAATTAAAAAGTACGAATTATAAAGAGTAGAAAAACCTCACAAACTTTATAAATTGACGATCAATGTTTTAAGTGTTTTATTTTGTTACGAATGCTCTTTTTCCCCCCTCAGAAAATGTACTTAAGAAAATTATTTGACAAATTCTATTTGCGTAACAATCGAAACACTAATAATTTTTTTAAAATAAATTTGTGAACAGGACACAACATAATTTTAATTTAAAATTCACAGCGATAATTCCTAAAATTTTAAAAGTATTTTTTAAGTTAAATCATGACACTTTTTATTTTATTTTTAAATAAAATGCATTAACAAACGCTATAATATTTTGTAGGGTTTCGCCATTTAAAACTTGATTTGTAATTCAGATGACTATTAAATTGCTTTTAAATAGCAACAAATTTGTTTATGATTATTTTTCATTCTTTTAATTTATATCCTAGCTCTATAACAGAAGCCGCAAGTTCGAAACTTCTTTGATAAAATATTTGTTTAAATAAATGCATATAGCATGTATAATTGAAATTAAATATGTCGCTTTCTTTATACTATTGTTTAAATGTGACTCGTGAAAACTAATTTACAGAAGACATAAAACTTCTAAAAAAATAAAGAAAGAAGAAAATATTATACATTCACTAGCGAAATGCAATTATATAGAGCCGATTTAATGCATTTTTAGCCCATAGCATTTTTTGATGCACATATCTAAAAAATTCCATGTTCAAAATCGGTAACCAAAAGATCACCAATGTCCAAGATCTGTAATCTACAGATCAAAGATGTCAGAAATCTGTAACCTACTGAGCAAAGATTGCAAAAATTTTAACCTACAGCTGTGATAGTTAAATGTTTTAATTAGTAATTTTCCAGAACACTTGCTGTCTTTTTATGTTTGTATACTCTATTCTAGGCTTATATACTTTAATGTAAAAAAAATTTTGGAGTAAAATTCCAAAATTTGAAAAATGCTTTATAGTTAACGTTTGGTGACCCACCTATTTAGAATCACCCACTTAACAGTTATGTACCATTTCTCACTGAATACGGCCGTTTTTTTACCGCTTACGTGGAAAACTATTCAATTTGCGAGATCGTTATCTGGGGAAATTCAATCTAACTCCCATAAAACTCTGCACGAAGAAAAGCACATGGGACGGGTAAAAATGTTTTATGCCTTTGTTAAAGAAAATCAATGGAATTAACTTTGTCATGCTGAACAATGAACTTGAACAATAACCTAGAATGCCATTATAGGATCTGTGCGGGGATGGAACAGATAAGAAACGAAGATGGGTAATTCAGCATTAGCAAAACTGTTTCTATTGTTATTTACATTTTCTGGAAGTTGGATTTTTTTAAATTGTACCTAAGGAAATTCTAGATTTTAAGCCAGTGTTAGCATGGTTTATCTCGTATTGGTATTCAACTGTTAGTATGCTTACACTAACTGGACTTTTTAAGGGCAAATTGGCGTTTCTGATGAAAAGGAAAAAATATGAGGAACGAAATTACTCTTCTAAATTTTTGGAGTGAAGATACCACCGTTCCCAGAAGTGGCCATCTTGATGAATGAGGAAAGTGCATTGTGACTCTTCAAAATTCGATTTTCGGACACTTTCTTTCAACGTGAAACTGCACCATCCTATTATTTAGTGAACGATCCTTCCAGTGCTTTAATTCTGCATTTAATAGAAGATGGGAGCTTTAAAATACATCATGAATTCATTATAATTAACTAAAATTCATTGAGAGTAGTTCCGAACACCGAAAATTCCAAGACAGAGACATGGGAATAAAGTGTTTAACTATTTTTAAAGATGATAATTGCCATATTTTTTTTTCGGAGTCAGGCACTCATTCTTAAGTGTGGATTTTCATGTTTTCATTCTTTGGTAATGCCAAGATTCCAATATTTGATAAAAGTGACTTTTGGCACTTTGGAAGCTAGCTAATTTTTGAGAATTAGCTAGAATAAAATGTCAGTCGTTAGAAGTCACTTTACTTCTCACTCTAGGAGAATAAGAGACTAAGTGTTCTGCTATACGTAATGAAATTGAGTTAATATCTCAATGTTTTATGTTGAAACTGCAAGCATTTAGCAATGTACTGATTAGGGAAAGTTGTTTTGAAAATATTTTTTACATTCATTCCGCTGCATGTTCATTTTGGTAAAGACGACAAAAGATCACCAGTAAAATCAAGGTAGTGACGTATAAACCTTCATTACCTCTATTTAAAAAATATATATATAGGGTATCCAGTGCTAACGGTGCCCAATGGCTTTTTCCAAAATCGTTAATCAGAGACACATAGTTCCAGTTGCAAAAATGCTTTAAATTGTATAATCGATTATATCAGAAACAATGAAAGTCAATAAATCAATTCCTATAAAAATACGAAATTTAAATTTTTATATGGTCCCTCGGTCCTACCAGTTATGTTTAGAAATATTTTCTTTATACAATTTCATGCACACACACAAAAAAAAAATCGTCTTTCTACGACCAAAATTCGCCGAGTTACGGCTGTTCAAGATTAGAGCACTTTTCGAGCAGTGGAATAGAGGTTGTGAACAAAATGAAATTGAGAAAAATTAAGATACATGGTTTTTGAGGCTTGTAATGTGTATTAGCAATTTTATAAACTATTTTATGAATGTAGATTGCACTATAGAAGATTAACTTTTAACTATGTCTATCCAATAAATTAATTTAAAAATATAGCTTATACTGAAAATAGAATATTTTAGTTTTTAAAATGAACTGGTGTTAACTGATGTTAACTGAAACAACAACAACAACAACAACAACGAGGAAATAAAACGCTTCATTAAACATTAAATTATAAAATGTAGCATTTTAAAATACAAATATATGCATTTTAGAAACTTAAAGTAATATTACAAATTCTGTTAGCGTAACATTTGCTCAAAAGTACCGTCCTTCGGCTGCAATAGAAATATGCATCCGCGTAGAAAACTCTTCCTGTACTTTGCGTAATATACGCGGTGCTAAACATCTGCATGCTACACATATACGATTTAGTAAGTCTGACCCCCGGAGAGATTTTTTAAAGAGCCGGACTATAACTTTCTGCTAAAAGATTAGTATTCTGAAATTTAGTTTTGTTTCTGTCCTCGCATTATTCCAGAAAATGAAATTAAAACCTATAATTTAAAATTTCAATATTTAAATGGTCTTTTAACGATTTAACATAACGGGACATTTTTAAACGTGAAAAAGTGACCTAAGTCAAAATATTTGCTGCTTTATAACTCGGTAAATTTTGGTCGTAGAAGGACGAATTTCTTTTTATTGTGCGTCAAATTGTATATAGAAAAATTTTCTAAATATAACTGATGGGACTGGGGGATCGTATAAAAATTTTAAATTCCGGAATTTTTATGAGAATTGATTTATTAACTTCAGTTGTGTGTGGGTGTGTTTGTGATATAATAGATTGTACAATGTAAAGCATTTTTACAATTGGAGTTATGTGTCTCTGACTCACGGTTTGGGAAATAGCCATTGGGCACCGTTAGCACTGAACACCATATATATTTTGATGTATGAAAGGAGTATTTATACGACCTAGAACTAAAAAGATAAGGCAGTTTTTTAGTTAAACTAAGTTATTTCTAAATTATTCGTATTCCATATTGAAGGTTCTTTTCCTATACCAAACAGATACAGCCAATTTGTTGATTTTATACCTATGCTGAATTCCATAACATTATACATGTCTAGTGATTTCTTTTCATATTGTTTTATAGATTTCTATCTGTTGTCTGCTGTGGATCAGTTTCATTAATTTCTACCAGTAACTCTTTTTGAGTTATCGTTGTTTTATGGATTTTTTCCTAATTTATGAAAACTAGTGTATTATTTTGTAAGTTTTTATTATATCCCTTAAACTTCAAATTTGTAACTAAACGGGAATAAACATTATTCTAAGTTTAATAATATCCAACTGAATGCAATTTCATGTCAGTAGGAAGTTTAAGCTCAAGTACGAAAAGCTGTAAAGTCATCCCAAATAACGAATTAAATGGATTTTTCTACACTATTATTTACCGCCTTTTTTCTGAAAGGTTGATAGGCTAAGAATTTTATTTTACAAAATTTTAAGTGATTTCAGGGGTTATAAAATACTTCTAAAATTAAAATAGCAGTCTTACGTGCAACAAAATGCCTTATATTAAATGAAGTTTGAAGTTTTGTTTTTGTTAGTATAAACTAATCTTCTTAATTTGGATGTTTTATAGTTTCCGTTACGATTAATAACCATAAAAGAACAATCGTTTGCATAGTTATTATAATTGTTGAAAAGATGCAATCAAAATTTTCTGTAAATGTATAACAGCACGTCTTTCTTTGCTTTTCGACAGAACTAAGTCAATTTTCTTATTCAGTAGGACACAAACTTAATTTTAAATGTGATTTACCCATTTTCATAGGGTAATTAAAATGTGCAGCAATAGTTAAATAGCTAGTGAAATAGTAACGCACCATTTCAACTGTTTTTCAACAATGTAAAGACACATTCCTCCAAAAGAGATGAAAAAAATTGTATGTAGGACTATGTTGAATAATATTGTGTATAAATTTTATTAGCAGGGTGTACTTTAAATTTATATTTTGTGAAAATAAAAATTAATACTAGAAATTTATATTTTCTGAAGAAAATTAATTCTAGAAATTTATATTTTTCAAATATTTACTGTAACAACAATCACATCTTCATTAAGTCAATGCTGCTTCATTACTTTGGAGAAATGATTCATGAAATGGTTTTATGCTCCATAAACGTAGACCTATAGGTTACTTTTTTAACCAAGTCTTTTAACTTTATAGCGATTTTGTCAAACTTAATCACTTTTGTTATTCTCGTTTTAATTTTTACTTTCTTCTAAATTGTCTTATATTATTTTTCTTCGATATAAAAAGGAATTTTTATTAAAATAATAGCATTTTATCAAGTTCCCACAAATCGGTTTTCTCTACATTACTTTCGTTCTTATATATAAAGTAAGAGTAAATTCTCTAGCTTTATGCACTGTGGTTTCTTAGTTTAAATTATTTCCTATGGGATGTTCTTTTTCAGCTACATTTTTATAAACCGTAATTTGTCATCGTCGTTCACTCAACGCCATCCATCACAATGTTTGATCACTGCCTTCAACCTCTGGCTTAATCCACAAATGGGTTTTTTGTTACATCTTAAGTTCTCGAAGAATCCGATATTGCAGAGTATACGTGAATATCATGTATTTTCTAAGTATAAATGCAGTTTACTTGTCCACCAATTGTTCTTTTTTTTATAATTACAAAGTAAAATACTTCTTTTATCTTAACGGGGAAAACATTTTTTTTCTAAACTAAGTAAAAGCAAACTTGTTTAGAGAATTGCTTAAAATCCACACACTTTTTTTTTTAAATAAAACATTCATGTATAGTATGAATGTAGGTCAAGCCCGTTTAATGGAATGGACTTTTTACCAGGAAAAAATAATCTAATAAGCAGTATATTCCATTATACGGAATCACATGGAAAAATTACTACCGTTTGAATACAAAAAATTCATTACATTAAGCGGAATATTCATTTAATCGATATTACAATAAGCGGGCTCCGTTCTAGTTATGATTTCTATATAGAGTCGAATTTCTAAGATTTTTGAAAACTCCGTAAGATGAATTTTATTTTGAATTATTTCGACATACTTAGATGCTGTTAATTATATTTTGATGTAGTAAAAACGAATTTGCGTCCATAGTCCATATATTGTTTCAAGAAGGAACAACAATGGCTTTTGTTGCAGTCTGCAAGGGAAAATTATTTTACAGTGTGGAATACCGAGATCTATTAGATGCCAGATTCTCACTCTCTTGGAATATGTCCAGAATATTTGCTAAGTATACTTGTTTACAACTTACACTGGAAACCTTACACATTCACCTCATACTGATGATGAAAGTCGAATCGAAATATTTTTATTACCTGAGCGTAAAAATTCAATTTTTCGATCCATCAGACATTCAAGTTTGTACCAGTTTTCACAACTATTTTTATTTGTATTCCCCATAGGGCTCGAAATAAGATTTTGAAGCTGGCAACAAAAATTGCCGAGAGCTTGCATAAGGTGGCAGCAAAAATTATTCAGCTCGCTGCAAAATGTTGCAATTTCGTAAGACCGTAAATTGCAGCTGCAGTTTATTTATTGGCTTAACCCTTTAACGCGCGGCGTTCTCGCCGTGAGAAGACAAAACTCTGACGTCTTGACTGTTGTCAGTCACGAAGAATAAATTTGATTCCTATAAAAATATTTGAGGGTGACATAGTTACACGAGAATCCTTTACTTTTTAGAACATCATTTCTCCGCAAAAAATTGTCGATTATTTATAAAATTGTC
Organism: Cheiracanthium punctorium; assembly: GCA_038373885.1. NCBI lineage: Eukaryota > Metazoa > Arthropoda > Arachnida > Araneae > Cheiracanthiidae > Cheiracanthium > Cheiracanthium punctorium. The sequence goes on from JAWZYV010013943.1 coordinate 16,729, forward strand.
AGGATTATTTTTAACAGCACCGGCATCTGCTGAAAACTTTAAGAGTACGATGGAAATAAATTAAAATGGACGAACAACTGGATAGACTGCCCAATGCTGAAAAAAGAATAGCCGTTGCTATCGCCCGATTTAACTACCAGCAAGATGGCTGTCGATCGAATCGTTCATCGTGTGCCACAGATCTAGAGACCATTTCTGATATAGCTGGCCGTTTCCACTATTAAATTTGATGTTTTTTTCATGTAAAGCGCTACCTAATGGATATTTTTTAAGCTTCTTTTTTTTTTCCGAAATCCGGAGCGCATTTCGTACGTAGGCTATAACCAAATTTGTTTACCACTCGCTCGCCCGTTTCTTCTATAGATCCCAGTTTATAGGAGAAGTTTAATTATAATCACAATATACATCAAGGCATTTCGTTTGTTGTGTACTGTAAAAGCAATAAAAATACATAATTGCAACTGTCAATAAAGTCTTTAATTTTCAGACGCAAATAATTAATGCGCACCGTCACATTAAATTATTTTAGTCTGTAACAGTTATTCCCCATTCCCTTTATTTGCATAAACGATTAAATTTTCATTATAATTGCTTGCAAACATTTGGACTTAATTAATGACGCTTCAATCAATGCAATCAATTTTATGACATTCACTTGTAACACTGTTAAACCAGGGAAAAGCTTTCATTTGAAGTTGTAATTTGAAACTGTTGCATGTCATTTAAACTTAGTACGAAATGTAAATTATTTAAACCAGTCTTAGTTGTTTTCACTAGTACCTATTAGGGTTGCCGAATTGGCTTTTTTAAGGCGAATCTGGTCTTAAAATAGCTTATCTGGCAACCCTACTTGATGTCTTACCACTGTAACGTATTTCATATAATATTAAAATGATAAACACAAAAATTTTCATTTGACCTTAAAAAAAAGAAAAAAAAAGCTCCACTCTAGCAGCCTTGGTACCCATCTCCAATACATTTGAAATTGTTGCAGTTATCATACTAAATACTTTTATATTACTTTCTTCGAATGACGATTTCCATGCCTTGAAATTTTTCTATTATTACAGAAGAAGTAACCATGAATACGAATTCGGATTTAAAAAAAAAATATGCATCATAAAAAAAATTCATTGCGGACATGATTTTTCTACACAATTGCTTCTCAGAGTGTGATTCTTGTCATTTACAGAGAACTCGTCATTTAGAGTGAAGTCTCGTAAATGGCATATTCTTTTATCTCGAAGTTTTCCTGAAATACCAAAACAGTTTCATTTTTTTAACTCAATCATATCTATACCTCTAAGTCACCCTCTTTCAAGGAACGTTGCCAGAGTGGGCTTTTGCCCACCCTTGCGCATACCTGCCGGCGCCCATGTAACCGAAGTCTGCGTTTTTACAATGTAGTTCTAGTCCTTTACAAAGTAATTTTTTCCTCTTTGGAAATCTGCCATAAATTATATATTTCGGAGTAAAAATATATGTAGAAACAGTCTGATGCATGTGTGTAATTCTGAAATATGCAATAACTCTTTTTTTTTTTTTTGCAATAGAACGATGCTTAAAGCTTCAATAAATTTTGAATCTTTCGAAGTAACCAATATTTTCTCCCCCTGAGTAATTATTTAAATAAATGATGCATCTTTTCAGAGATTGTTAAAATTCAATAATAACTTTTCAAATTAGTAATAACCCAGGAGGAGAAAGCGTAATTTGAAAGAGACATTATTAATGCCTTTATATTTTCTCAATATGTCACTTTTGACAGGAAGTTAATTTTGAAAGATACGTATCTTTATTGGAGTTAATACAATTTACATTAAAGGTAATACAGCATAGTTCATTAAATTTAACGTGTGATTTTTTAATGGACGCGGTTGTTTGAAGTTATTATTCTGGATTTTGCCTTATGAAATATTTTAAGTAATTTGTTTAATTGAGACGGGGAAGAATATTAAAAAAAAACTATTAAGATATATGTGTCGTATGCATAGCTTTATTTTGTGCAATAATGAACATGCGAATACATTTTTGTCAACATTTTATAATTTTCAGATCCTAGTGACATACTTTAACATTTTGAGGTGTAAGTCCGAGCGTCACACGGGTTCCCATTTTTGTTAAAACGAAGTAAGCTGAGAGTCTCTTGGTGCCAACTTTTAATTCTCGAGTTATATAAGTACAGACTATGTACGTTTGACGTCTTTTCAAATATTATCGTCAAACCTCTTATTTAAAATATTTATATATAGATGGTAGCACTTGAGTATTCGGTAACCATAACCAAACCACCAGAGGCAAATTTTACTAAATAATGTTTATTTACAAATAAAACCTATTTTCACGTATTTTTACCACATTTAGGCAAGTTTTTATTGGATAAGGTCTGTAAAATTATATGTTAAAAATAATGTTTTCTTAAGTGGAACTTCTTTTTTCTACTTTAAAACATTTCACAATAATTTCTCATTAAATATTATTAATTTAAATAAAATAAAATAGTTCCTTGATTAGTTTATATAATATGAACAGTTTGAAGTTTATCATCAAAATATATCAATGGATAGGTATCTTCCAAGTTTTGCCTACTAGCCCCCCTATAATGAAATGCCCAACATCTCCGGCCCGCGTAACGGTGAAGCGTCCAAGCAGACCACTGACCCGTCCATTAGAAGGGGAAAATATCTTCCAAGTGTTTAAAAATAAATTCGAATTTATGATTATTGTTTTTAAATTTAATGAAATGTAGTATTAAATTTAATGCACACATTTACAATACCATCAACTGGGGATATTTTGGTCATTGAGGGTTACTTTTATCCAACACGGAAGAGTTGTACTGAACTATCAATATCTAGATAAATAAGTTTTTGAGCTTTAAAAATAGTTTGTATTAAGTTTGAGGGTAATTAAACAGGGTGAGGATAAGTTTAATTAGTTGTTATTGGCAGCGCTGGAGATTTTTGTAAACATTTGTTTTCATGTGAAGATTTTTATTCTCTTAAACTTTTTCCTGTGAGGCAATCTACTTTAGTAATCTGTTACCCATGTTCAATCATGGTTTTTCCTTAACCCTTTAATGCCCATGGTAGCGTATATGCTACCATTCTTTAAACACTATTTTTTACAGGAAAAATGTTTCAAAACTTTGAATTCATAAAGCCATTAATTGTACCTTTAATTAATAATAGTAGTAGTTTGGGTGCACAGATGCCAATATTAATGGATGAAAAATATTTTAGAAGCAGCATGGACGAAGTTAACAAGGAACACATGTTTACAATGATAAGTTTTTCTACTATTTTTAATAATACTTAATATGAAGAAAAAACTAATAATTGCTACTTATATGTTAAAAAAAGCTTTTTTGCTAGATACAAGGTAATTTTTTTTACGTTCCATTTTTGATATTTAGAAGGGTTTCAAAGTCATGGTGCCACCATTAAAAAAATATAAACTAACATTTTTCACAATTTGTTGTATATTATTTGCCTTAAAAGAACACCATTTCAACGAAAAAATAATTTTTGGTTGGGAATTTCTCATATTTATTAAAGGGTTAAAATATTTTTGTTGTAGGTCTTTTTTGTGTTGAATCAAAATAACCCTGCAAAGACCAAGGTAGTCTCGATTGACTGTGCATTAATATAAAATATGTCCACCAAGGATATGGAAAAGGGAGTTTATTTTGCTTCGAAACATAGAAGAAATAAAAAAAGGAAGCCAATGTTTACTAAATAGAGAACAAAATTAGGCAGATTTTAGGTATTATTAGAAAGAAAAAAAAGAATATTAGAAAAAATGAACAATTTACAAAATACTATTAATTTTAAAAATATTTTACATAACATAGCAAACGCTTAGTGTTTTTAATTTTGATACCTGCGAGTTATGCATTTTAAAATAAAGGATTATAAAGTAGTATTGTTGCGAAATATCTTTTGAGTGTCTTATGAAAAACTGTATATATATGTGTCTCTAATTTTGGAAATGTACAGTAATTTATTTATTCTTCCAAAAACCGAGATTCTTAACAGGGAACACTTTAAAAAACATTTCTTGGGTGAAAAATTTCTCTTTCGACACTTTTCAACACGATTCTTATCTGGTTTGCTATCATGAAGTAAAAGAGTTTGAAAACGAATCCTTGGAGGGTATTTTGTTTAATGATCCGTTTTTCTCAGAACAAACATTTAATGCTCCTGCAACGGACTAGCTTTTTATGCACTTACATTTTTGCTCTTCTCTCAAATGTCCATGGCCTTAAAAGATAAGGGGAAGAGAGATGCTCCCAGTCCAAACAAATGACCCGATAGGAGCTTCCTCAGAGATGTCGTAGAGTTAAATATGCTTGAATATTTAAAGATATTTCAGAGTGGTAATAGCGTTGCAGAGTTTAAATATTTGTACGCTCATAATTTAACACAATTTGAAGGCTATACGTATAAAAATAATATACTTTTTAATGTCCATTCACTCGGCATTCCCATAAAAGCGATGACTGACTGATGGAATGGAGCCTATCTATTAGGTTGCTACATAATTGGCGAAACAATCAAATCTTTCGTCCCCTTTTAAGCTGACAAAAGTGTTTGATCGTCAAAATCCGATGGTCGACCTCTTCCTGGCTTATCTTCCAAGCTAGTGTTGCCAGATTTGAAACGGGCAAACCATTCCCTGCATCGAAAGCTGGGATTGTTTCACCACCTAGGGATAGGGGGAAACGCTTGATAACTATGCATCAACCTAATACCTATCTTCAGTCGTACATCAGCTTTGTAGTGCTTGGGTACCAGGCCTTGTATGCATTCCGGTATGTCTACACCTTTCTAGCATGTGCATATCTCAGAGTGTTTTTAATCTTGTGTTTTTAAATTAATTAGCTTAGGCTACGTATCAGTCAAGTACAGTAAGGAGTGATATAAATTAAACATAACAAGGCTCTTATCTTAATCAGTATGATCGTTTCGGCCAAAAAAGCATTTGCCATTCATCAGCTGTCAGCAGTCTCACAAAATAGTAGGGGCTGAAAGATAAACAAGATGAAAGCGAACAGCAATTCGTTTTATCTAGAAGTTTATTATTTCGCTCGCGGTGTAATATTTTCTCTACACTTGGTAACCTAACTAGGATTTCTAACGCATTTTTAAACTCATGAAATCAAAATGACTTTGATTTACACATTGATTTGACATTGAGGCAATGTGCCATTTTCTTTACAGTTATGTCTATCGCCAATATATAGATGGTATGTCACATGTTCACTATTTTACACAATATTAAAATTTCTGATGCATTTTTAAACTCGTGATATCAAAATGATGTCATTTCATTAATGATATACCACTTTGTTTACAGTTATGTCCATCGCTTGCATATGGATGGTATATCACATGATCACTATTTTAGGCAATCGGAAACTGGAAACGCTTTCTGAAGGTGAAAATTATCAAAAAATCGAAAAAAAAATGGTGGAACGATTGAGTTTTCAGAATTTTAAAGTTGACTGCGGAGTATTCTATGTCGTTTTACGTGTATGAGCAAAATTTCAAGCCGATTGGTTAAAAGGTGTGGAAGGAGTTCGCGGACGAATAAACAAACATTTATATAATAGATTTGCCATCGACATAGAATTCAGATATTATTTGTTAATGCTGTACTTACTAATAGTATGTATGTACTGTTGATAACTGACTTTTTAATAGTGTAAATAACGGAATACTGTTCAATAATAAAACCTCCCATTCCAATTAATGTGCCGAAGTTTATTTCGATCATTCTCTTTTAAATTTCCTGCATACTTTTTCAGACAAAACTCATATTTTTAAGGTTCAAAATGAAATATTTGTTGTAAAATTGAAATTGTAATTAAAGAACTACCTGCAGCAAAATTTCCGCATCATTATTAGCCCAAGAGAGCTATTTCGTTTACTCCGAGTTTTTCTGTCGACGCATTTTTGTGGACGGATTTACGTCGAAACATTTTCGTTGCATTTTTCAATAGGGTTTGCCAGATAGCTCCGAAGAAGGGAGGTGATTTGAGGCACGATACTTACTACAATAATGATACTTCAATAGCTCCGATTCAAATTTCTCCGATTTTTCGCCAAATAGAAAAGCTATCATAAATCAATTTTTGAAACTTATTTTTGGTTGTAAACTGGCAATATTTCACTAAAACACCGTAAGCTTGGTGACAGTTGGTGAAATTACGGGGATGGATTAAATAATAACTTTTAACAGACTAACTGTCTAGAGATCCTAATATAGTAAAAGTTATCTAGGCGACCCTGTAAATGAATTTTTGATTCACTTCATTTAAACTTACTTCATTTGAAGGTGACATGCAATAACATTAGAGTTTATCGATTTCTCGCCAAATAAGAGGTATTGCCTCAGCTGGATTCTGTTCCAAGAACTTATTTTTGACGGTATTTCGTCAAATTCATCAAGCTTGATAACGGTTGGTGAGATTTGGAGTGTAGCGTAGCCCGAAAAATGACAGTCCGTAGAATGTATTGAAAGTGGCTAATGTATTGAAAGTGTTCTCGTAGACCCTATAAATAAACTGCTCGTTCAATTGCAGCCAAAAAGAAAGGCTACGAACCAGATTCTACAACAGTCCTCAGTACATTAAAATTTCACAAATCTGTGGCTAACCGATTTTCAGTTACGCACCTGCGTGCACACTTATGGGGGGGAAAGAGCTGTTCAAAATGGATCTATCATGCATACATACATTCATATATGCCATGGGGGTGACCAGTCGGTCGGGACACCCGCTTTGATCCCTGAGCTAGGGTAGCTCTTAATTTCGTTAAGTCGTGGTACGTTGAAAATAACCGGCCGCCGCTCGTGGGTGTTGTAGTCTGGCCGGGACTTCACAAAAGTCAGCGGGGAGCTGGCGCTGTGAGACTTTTTCGTGGCTGTGCAACGTTTTAAAGAAACACTCCTGGTCTAGAATATATTTTTATTTTAACAGCTTTTCATGCAGAGTTACGTGGCAGCAGAGGTCACGAAACGTCGAAGAGAACTCTCGACGGTGTTTACACTTTCATTACCTAGGGTCACATGATTTATAAGCTAGTTACGTGTTTAAAAAAATTCATTTATTGGCTACTAAAATACCCGGGTCTCATAGTCCCTGGAAATTCTTGAAAGCTGTGGCGACTATGAGGGGGGAGAACAAAAACAAATATATCAATTGCCTTTTTATTAAATTTAGATCTTGAGAGAAATTGTTTGTTTGAAAACGCAAGCTGTTAAGCCCCCATAGAAATTTTGAAAGAAGCTAATAAAAAATTTGTATTTTGACAGGAAATTTATATATACATACATGCATCCAGCAGAAATTCGTCAAAGTAAATTTAAACCCGGCCAAATGGATTCTTCTGTCAAAATAACAATATTTGTTTTGTTCCGAACGAGGAAACGTAAATAGAAACGTCTTAACTCGGGGGACCGAGACTTTACTGAATGTAAATAACGAAGGAATTTCTCTTTAGGCGTAAACTGTATCACCTGACAATTTGAACAATTGTGGAAAGATTATTTTAACGGGCCCTAAACCAGATGGGGAGTTGTCTTCTTTAGCCCATTACGTTGGGAAGATCATAGTATCATAATTCATGAGTGCACCGCATTTGTCTTCCTTGTGCCATAAAACATTTCTTCGGAATATTATATGAAAATTGCCTACTTTAAAATCTTCGTCAGGCATATTCTAACTATACTTCGACTTTATTTGCACAAATATAGACACTTTTTTGACGCCAATTAATATTCTCCTAAAGTAAGCAGTAGGGTTTGGTAACTTATCGCCATATACAAAGTATATCACCAAGCTAAGTGTGATTTTGGGGATTTATTTTTTGGTGTCAAACTTGGAGATGAATCGTAAAAAAATGGCCAGCCTTTGCGACTTTTCACATTTTACTGACCCTCCGCTTTATGATAATCCTTGAAAAGTTACTCGCCGTTTCGCCTGGAAGACAAAAATCAGTGTCTGATATTAATACACTGCTGGCCATCGTAAATGCAACACCCTGAAGGAAGCATGCAAATAATATGAAATTTACAACATGCATTAGCTGAGGTGAGATATGCAAATGATTAGAATTTCAGCGCAGACGCACATCAAGCGCGCCTGTGGCGCCACCTCAAAGCGCTATTTAAGGCTTGGAGATTTCGACGGTTTCAAGTACAGCAGTTGTGTTTTTCTTGCTTTTTTTTCAAAAAAACGATAAATTATGCCTCGTAGGAAACAACGATCATCTTTTGATCAAGTATCCGAGTTTGACAGAGGAAGGATAGTGGCATACCGAGATTGTGGGTTATCTTTCAGGGAAATCGGTCGTCGTATTGGACGAAACCAAACAACTGTGATGCGGATATGTGATCGTTGGGTGCAGGAGGGTACGACGGACAGACGTGATCGACCGCATCGACCTCAGTGCACCACGTCACGTGATGACAGGCAGATTGTACGCATGGCAGTGACGGACCGCTCAGTCACATCACGAACCATATCACAGCAGATTCAGTCTGTAACGCATCATCCAGTGTCTGCGCGTACCATTCGACGTCGTTTACAGCAGAATGGTCTGTCCGCAAGATGTCCGTTGCTTTGTCTACCTCTGACGCGGAACCACAGACGTCTCCGCCGCCAATGGTGCGATGAAAGAAGGATGTGGACGACAGAATGGAATGAAATTCTCTTTACTGACGAGTCACGCTTCTGTATGCAACACCACGACGGTCGGATTCGAGTCTGGAGACACCGTGGAGAGAGGATGCTGAACAGCTGCATTATGCACCGTCACACTGGTCCTGCACCGGGTATTATGGTATGGGGCGGTATCGGATATCTCTCTCGCACTCCTCTAGTACGCATTGCCGGTACTTTAACCAGCCAGCGCTACATCTCCGAGGTGTTGGAGCCAGTTGTCCTTTCTTACCTTCAGGGCTTGCCAACAGCCATATTTCAGCAGGATAATGCACGGCCACACGTGGCACGCATTGTCCAAGGGTTCTTCGTCAATCACCAGATTGAATTGCTTCCCTGGCCGGCGCGCTCTCCGGATCTTTCGCCGATAGAAAACATGTGGTCCATGGTTGCTCAACGACTGACCCAGAGTTCATCCCCAGCTGTCACACCAGATCAACTTTGGCAACGTGTGGAAGCTGCTTGGTCTGCTGTACCCCAAGAACACATTCAAAGTCTCTTTGAATCAATGCCGAGGCATGTGGCAGCTGTGATCTCCAACAACGGCGGCTACTCTGGGTACTGATTTTGGCAGGAACCACGCTTCATAGAATGCTGTAAATTTAATCATTTGTTACTTGGTCAACATGTTATCTACACAATAAATTTTGTTGTGATATCTCTTGTTTTTCTTGGTGTTGCAATTTGGGTGGCCAGCAGTGTAGCATTCTAGTTCTTAAAATGCGTAAAAGGAGAAGAAAAATGGTTAAAAAAAACCAAAAGTGCAAATGTTAGAACATATGTAACGTAATACAGACTTTGCAGCTCCCACAAAAAGTGTCCAACTTAAGGAGATGTCCGACCTATGGGAATACATACACAAATGTTATCGGCCATTCCGTTCCCCGAAAAACTGTCTAACTTGGGCACATGCCCAAGTTAGAGGTTTCATTGTGTACAGTAATTTTAATATAGCTGTGTAAACTTATTTGTATAAATTATAGTGCATATTCTACTGTTAGCTTTTAAACGTAAATGAACTTTCTTCTTTTTACAACTGTCGCTTAAAATAATTAATGTTCCATACTTAAAAAAAAAAAATGAAGAATTTGACTTGGAATATATATCAAGCAAATAAAATAGATAGGTTTTAAAAAATGCTGTCAAATGATAAATATACTCTGTCACGTGTTTGCGCCAAACATATGCATAATAAACATTTAGTCAGTAATCTTCGTAATTGCCCTAATTATCTCTCCATGGTATCCTCTCATGGGAGAAAAATAACATACGATGTTTTTAAGTCCGTGAAATGACTCAATAAATCAGTGACAGTTTACGTGAAGTATACATTTTAATAAATGAGAGGTTATAATTATAATTTTCTTTAGAAAATTATTTATTTGTTTCACTGTTGTTATTTCTTATGTTAATACGTTGTATATTTTCTGTTCTTTAAACAGAAAGTTTTATTTTCTATGCTTTCTTTATGCATTAAGTGAGTTTGTAAGGCTTCAAAATGAGGTTAAGATATCTCAGCAGAAATAGGCCATTACTGACATCAGGCCCACCATAAAGTGGGGGGGGGAGGACAGGAGAAGCAATAGTCATCGGGCCCGGGCTTATGGGGGATCGGCATTGAATGGCTATTTAAACCATGCATAAGGTTCGTATATGAGGCCTACTGTAAATTTAAAGTGTACTAATTCTGCATTATTTTTTTCTTTAAAAATATATGGAGCGAAAAGATTGAAGAATTTTTTTTGTGGGGGAAGGCGGGGGGGGGGGCTGGGGTCGGGGCCGCCTTAACCTGCCCTGGTGCCCAAAAATTCTGTTTTTGGACCTTATTGTCACGAACCTTTACAACCTATCCACACCCTGCGTCCACAGTTGAGAACACAACAATTAATTTGACCACTGGTTGCCAAACTTTTACTCTCTGTGAACCCCTTCTAAAATCTGAAGGAATTTGGCTAACCCCCTGTGTAGTCATGCATACTAGCATACTGTTTCCAGGAACTCCACTTGTACATTTTGCAAACCCTGTGAATGCATGAACCGGATGAGAACCGATGACCTAGACTATCGTACACAATCGATGTCCTAATTTGTGCACATAAGGGAAAAACCAATTTTTTAAGAAAACTGAATAATCAGGATATTTCATTTTATTTTTTAAATAACAAATTTAATCTCTACTATTAAAAGAAAAAATATTTAATTCAACGAAAAGTTATTTATGTGGATAATAATTAGTTCTGCTGTGGCAACACCACTGAACGAACTATAACTTCAACTCCCGCCAGTTGTTCCCCCGCCAAAGAACACTCTAGACGGAGAACGAGACTGGGCAGACGTGCGATGTTAAAAGAGCAGAATAGCTCTCTTGATGTTATTTTTATTTTTATTTCTACCTCTCAATGTTTTTAAATGTTAGTGTCGTCGTTGTATTAAAGTTTCGTCTCATTAAATGTTTAAAAAGATTAACGTCTATTTAATTTGGAGCGCTAGCTCCATCCTACATGGGTGCTCGCCGTTCGAATCCGCACATCCCCTAGATACAGTACCGGAACTAAAAAAGTTAATACTTTTCTTGTAATATTTATTGTTCTTGTGATTTATATGTCAGCGAAATTAAAAGTGATGTGCTACAGAGGATAATATTTTCATGGAATGCCGAAACAAGAACAGAAACACAAACTGTAAGTACATTCTAATCATATTCTAATTACTTGATGCATACGTTGATGCTTGTTCAAGAAAATGTCGATGATTAATGAAATGCTCATCTCATTCAAGATATAAGAAAACTGAGGAAATATTTCAACGTTATTTTGATGCAAGAATTTTTTAATTGATGCGAAATTCTTTTTTTGATGCGACTTTCACGTTGACTTTATTACTTCTGTTTTCTTGGCTTTCTACTTTGATGAATTTATTTGATGATTTCGAGGAATAATTTGATGATTTGATGAATATTTTGATGCGTAATTTGAAAGATTGGTAATTAGAAGTTTGATTGAATTATATACCTTCGTTTTCTTGAACAGCAACATTTGAAGAACACGTATTTCGTATACATTTTGATTTGTTGTGAATTGAATACAGTTTTGAAACATATTATATTGTTATTCTGATGCATATTTTTGAGAACAGTCTCTATATTCTTTTAATGAGATTTAAATGCCTTAATGTGAAGAAAATGTTTGATACTGAAATTCTATTTTAAATTCCGAAGTGTTTGAGTTTTGATCTTGGTTTTGCATATCTGTGTACAGTAACTATTTGAATATATATAATCATGTCTACTCTCAGCGATTACCCCAATATCGCAAAATCGTTAAAAATTGGTAGTACGAGTCAAATAAAGGTTTTACATCGCTTAATTTTTGGTACAGACGGCGATAGACAAAATCGCGCGAGATTACGCAAATTTACAGGTTTCCCACAGCCATTCGAGTTAGAAGAAACGAAACAAAAAGTACTTAAAGAGTTTTCACTTAAAGACCTAATTTCTATTTGCAATTTACTTCATTTAGAATTCTCAACTGACCCAGATAAGTGTGCTAACACCATTCTTACGAGTCTTAATGATTTATCGTTATTAAAAGCAGATTATTCCGATCTTTCGGAAAGCGAAGTCAATGATTCACATCCGGTTGACAGTTCATCTCAAACAAATAACGTCGTGGGTGAAAATAGTACTCCCTCCCCACCCACCCCTGACGCAAAAGAATTTTCGGATAAGCAACAGACACAGATTCCTTTTAGTGAATCAGCTCAGAATTTATTGCCTTCAGTCGAAACTACGAGTTCCTCTTTCCAATTATTTAGTCTCAAAGACGTTGTTGATTTAATAAAACCTTTTTCGTCTCGCGATAATTATAGCATTGAGAATTTCATATCCGACGTTGAAGAAATTTTTTATTTGTACCAAATAAACAATCCAATTCACCAAATTACTTTTGTTAGAAAATGTTTGACTGGTCCCGCTCAAACTTTAATTAGGTCTATTCGTGGAATCACAAATTGGGAACAATTGAAGCACCATTTGCTAGAGGAATTTTCTGACAAAATTAACAGCATTCAGTTACATCAATTAATGGAATCTCGACGTATGAAACCGTTTGAAACCCTACAAGAATATTTCTTAGCTATGAGAGATTTGGCACACAAAGGATCTCTTGATGATCCCTCCCTGATTGAATATGTTATAAATGGAATTCCAGATTCATCACACAATAAAATTTTCCTTTACGGTTGTAAATCCATCCCAGAATTCAAGGAAAAATTAAAGATTTATGAAAAAATCTTTAACAGTTCTCAACATTTCAGACAAAATAATCAGAAAAAATTCGATGATACCAACCTTAATGTGAAACTCGACAATAAACGTAACCCAAATACACAACCAGTATGTTATTCTTGTGGCTTGAAGGGTCATAAAAGCAACCAATGTTTGAATAAGTCACATGGTAAACAATGCTATGGATGTAAAAATTTTGGTCATGTTCATGCTAATTGTCCCAAAAGTTCTCGAAATTCGAAACCAAAACCTGAATCTCAAAAACCTACTCCTGATAAAACTGTAAATGTGCTATCTCCTCAAACTTCATCGAAAAATCCCATGCATGTTGACATTCAACTTGCAGGAATTCAATTGACAGCACTCTGTGACACTGGGTCACAAGCAACCCTTATTAATGAGAAAACACATCGAAGAATCGGTTCGCCACCATTGCATTCCAACACCATTCCCTTTTCAGGAATTGGCCGAAACGAAGTTCATAGCCTCGGGTTTTTCCAGGATTCCATCGAAATTCAAAAGATTACTTTACCTGCTAAAATACATGTTCTAAAAGATGACTTGATTCCTTTTGATGTGATTATCGGAAGCGACTTTTTGCAGCAAACCCAATTTACATTTGATAAAGACGGTATTCATTTATGCGGTACCCTTGATGATAACATTTTCGTTAATATTGCTAATATTTCTAATGACCAAACTTTTCCATTTGATCTTTCACACATTTTGAATTCTGAAATTCGTGAGGAAGTTCAAAATATCGTTACTTCCTACAAACCCCATAAAGTTAAAGACACTGAAATTCAGATGACTATTTTATTACAAGATGAAATACCCGTAGCACAACGCTCTCGAAGACTCCCTTTTGCTGAACAGAAAATTGTGGAAAAACAAATTCAAGATTGGTTAAATGATGGAATTATTAAACAAAGTTGCTCTGATTATGCCGCCCCGATTGTTCTATGTAAGAAAAAAACTGGAGATTACAGACTTTGTGTTGATTACCGCAGGCTTAATAGAAAAATGATAAAAGATAAATTTCCCTTACCACTCATAGAAGAAGCCTTAGATAAACTTGGAACATCTCGGGTTTTCACTACACTTGACCTTAAAAATGGTTTCTTTCATGTACCTATGGACCCTAACAGCACTAAATATACTTCTTTCGTAACTCATGAAGGCCAGTACGAATTTTTACGAGTTCCATTTGGATTATCCAACAGCCCTAGTGTTTTTCAACGATATGTTTATACAGTTTTTAGAGATCTCATTCGCGATAACATTCTTATTGTTTACATGGACGATCTTCTCATACCATCTAATGACGAAGTCGAAGGCCTACAAAAATTGCGCCTAGTTCTCCAAACAGCTGCAGATTATGGCCTCGAATTGAACTTAAAAAAGTGCCAATTTTTACAACGAAAGATAGAATTCCTTGGTTATATTATCGAAAACGGAGTAGTTAAACCGTCACTTACCAAGACACAGGCAGTTCAAAAATTCCCACAACCTCAAAACCCTAAACAAGTTCAAAGTTTTCTTGGACTAACAAGTTACTTCAGAAAGTTTATTCCAAATTATGCGCTGATTGCTAGACCATTAAGTGACCTCCTTCGGGATAATGTAGAATTTAATTTTGGACCTGAACAAATAGCAGCTTTTCAACACCTGAAAAACATTCTTTCACAAAACCCAGTTCTTCATGTTTTTCAACAAGGATACCCATTAGAACTCCACACTGATGCAAGCTCCTTAGGTTTTGGCGCTGTGCTCTTACAAAAATCAGATGATGGACAGTTTCATCCTATTCATTATTTTAGCCGTAAAACTACAGTTCAACAAGAAAAATATCACAGTTACGAACTGGAAGTTCTCGCCGTCGTTGAGGCGCTAAAGAAATTTCGCACCTACTTGCTAGGTACAAAATTTAAAATTATCACAGATTGCGATGCTTTCCAAAAAACGATGCACAAAAAAGATCTACCAGCTAAAATTGCTCGATGGGCATTGATGTTAGAGGACTTTGATTATGAAGTTTGTCATCGATCCGGTAGACAGATGAAACATGTTGACGCTTTAAGTCGTAACCCCATTCTTGTTATTACCACAAATGATATCACGCAAAAGGTGAAAAATGCCCAAGATCAAGATGAATTTATAACTCAAATTAAATCTATGCTCGAATCTGCACCTTCTGATGAATATTTGGTTAAAAACGGCATTCTTTATAAACTTCATAAGGATACCGAACTTTTAGTAGTTCCACAAATGATGCAGAAAGAAATAGTGCTAAACGCCCATTCACAAGGTCATTTTGCCTCACAAAAAACCGAATCAATTGTTTCTCGTGAATTTTACATCCCTCAACTTAAGAAATTGGTTCAAGAAATTATTTCAAATTGTATTCCTTGCATTCTCTCCTCGCGAAAATCTGGAAAACAAGAAGGATTGCTTCACCCAATTCCAAAAGGTGATGCACCTCTTGAATGTTACCATTGCGACTTTTTAGGACCTTTACCATCGACAAAAAAATGTTATAAATATATTTTTACAGTAATTGATGCCTTTTCGAAATTTATATGGATCTATCCCGTGAAGTCAACCTCTACGAAAGATGCCTTGGACAAACTATCCTTGCAACAAACTACATTTGGCAACCCTTCAAAAATCATCACAGACAAAGGTAGCGCATTCACATCTTCAGAATTTCAAAGCTACTGCCAGGAACAGTATATTGAACACATTTCAATTACGACAGGTGTACCACGTGGAAACGGTCAGGTTGAACGCATTCATGGCACAATTATCCCCGTTTTAACTAAGTTAGCTATAGATGAACCTGACAAATGGTTTAAATACGTCCCGCGATTGCAACGTATCTTAAATAGTACCACCACACGCAGTACAAAATTCACACCTTTCGAACTTTTAATTGGTGTTCAAATGAAACAACAGGAGGACCTACAGATTAAACAACTTCTTGACGAGGAACACCAGCAAAGAGTTATTGATGACAAAGAAGCGTTACGTATCGAAGCTAAACGAAATATCCTCCGTTTACAGGAAGAAAATATACGACAGTATAACAAACGACGTAAACCAGCCTGTAAATACAAGATCGGTGACAAAGTGGCAATACAACGAACTCAGTTTGGAACTGGACTAAAGCTGCGACCCAAGTTCTTCGGACCCTATGAGATCACAAAAATCAACCCCAACGATCGTTACGAAGTTCGGAAGTTAGGACATCATGAAGGTCCCACCATAACGTCAACTGCGGCAGATAAAATGAAACAGTGGTGCAACAACTGAACACCCAATCTTATTATGCTTTGTTTTTCAACTTTTTTTTTTCTCCCTTTTTCTGCTTGTTTTTCTTTTCTTTTCAGATTTTTTGCTTTTTCAACCCAGCCGCGGACGTCTGTAACCTCAGGACGGCCGTGTGGATAATAATTAGTTCTGCTGTGGCAACACCACTGAACGAACTATAACTTCAACTCCCGCCAGTTGTTCCCCCGCCAAAGAACACTCTAGACGGAGAACGAGACTGGGCAGACGTGCGATGTTAAAAGAGCAGAATAGCTCTCTTGATGTTATTTTTATTTTTATTTCTACCTCTCAATGTTTTTAAATGTTAGTGTCGTCGTTGTATTAAAGTTTCGTCTCATTAAATGTTTAAAAAGATTAACGTCTATTTAATTTGGAGCGCTAGCTCCATCCTACATTTAATTGGTTCTGAAAGGGTAAATTCAACACTTTTAAAGCTCCTACAAACACACTAAGCCTTAATCTTTTTTCAACATATTATTCCTATAATTTAATCCATTTCTTTAAAAAAATCCATATGTAATATATCACAAGAAATATGGAAAACGTCACTTTATAATGTTTGCATACTCTACTTTCTTTTTGAACATGTTTTTCATCCAGTCGTAGCTCATTTAATTTGCGAGGTTTTTTTATCTGGAGAGATCCAATCTAACTCCCATATATATAATAGGGCACAGAAAAAGGCACTGGACGGGTAAAAATGTTTTACGTCCTTTTGTTAACAAAAATCAATGGAAGCGACTTATCAAGCCGAACAATGAACTTAAACAATAACCCCGAAATTTCATTATCCAAGAAATTATTTGCCTTCAAGAAGAAATTAAAAAAATATATTCTCAGTCTAGTCTTTGGTGTTTGCTAATTCGTTTTTATCATTCACATCTTCAAGAAATCAGGAAAATAATATCTTGGTTTTCGTCGATTGTAAATAATGTGGAATGTTTCTGAAAGTAATTTTTACCCTTTCAAGATATCGAGATCTTTATGGAAATAATCTGTAGACTTACCACTGAACCATGACATAAAAGCATTAAAATATTTAACCATCAGTGTGCTGTGGGCATAGTTTTCTTGATGATATTTACTATTTACAGTGGACTGCAATGAGAATATTTTAATTAAAATTCCTTTAAAGCAAATATTTAAGAAAATATAAATTACAAACTATGTAAAATTCTACGTTCAAAACTGTGCAAATTAAATTAGCAACTCTCTACTCGAAATTAGTTTATTCAATATTTAGAATATTACTAAGGTTTATTAAATAAATCTCCGTGAAAAATAAAACTTATATTTGAATTCTTTTTTTCTTTAAGCTGAGGAAATCAAAATTATTTGTATGGTCGGAGATTCGAGGGACTCTTGGGCCATACAATGACCCACTAGATACTACACTGAACATGGTAGGCGGTTGAAGTGTAAAGGTCCGGGATTCGGTCTCATCGCGCGGTTGTCGATCTATCACTCATAAGTTTTGGTCGGTTTTCGCCAGATGTAACGTGCATATGCGTTAGTACCCTTTAAAAGTCCTTCGACCAAGGCGACCCGCCGTAGGCAGATTGCCCTTGCGTAGCTTTGCCTTAACACGACGAAATCGGAAGCGGCGGATTATATTTAATTGTGATTGGTTGGGTATCTTATCTGTTGTATTAGAATGTTTAAAAACAAAACTGTCGTTTTTGAATTCTGCATTACCACCATATTCATAGTAAAATTGCACTGCTTTCATTTTTTGTCACATCATTCACCTAACATTACGGACAGATATCTTGTAATAATAGCCATTGGTTGTTTGCGGCTTCCGGAAGAACAAATCAATAGGTTATGCAGGGTACCCGAGAATTGTTGGACACTTTATAGTATTAAATTATTAAAAATAAATTACATGTACGAAAAGGTTATCTGAAGGTTTGGTCGACTTAAAAAGGTGCTTGATTTCCGTTTCTTATAATTTTGTAACAAAAATTTGATAGACGTGCTAGGTGTATTGACTTTGGTAAGCAAATCAGAAGAAAGTGGTGGGCATGTCGACTGCAGCAAACGTTGCCACGCCACCACGTTGGTCAACGTCTGTGAGCTATTGCCATACCATTTCGCAAACAGATAGATAAGTCACAATGGTCAGAAATTCATAAATTTTAAAAATTCGTAAATTTAATTTTATAAAGTGTCCAACAATACTCTGATTGATTTAAAAGATTCTTTGTTGGACTTGGTTAAACCAAATCCCTCGAATCCAAAACCACTTCACAAACGACTTCCAAAACAACGAATCCAAAACCATTTTCACAACAACAGCTACAGATTTTTTTCTTCCACGTATACAGGGTGTCCCAAACAGGTGGTAATACGCTTGCGACACCCTCTATATTGTCCTGAATAGGATAGTTGTTCTGCCAACGAGCATTTGCCGAATATACAACGATGGTAAAATGAACCCAAGAACACCTTTTTGGATGTTCAGTTTGGATGTTCTTTGGATGTTTTGGATGTCACCAGTTCAGTTTGGATGTGGTTTTGGATGTTCAGATGTAAAAAAGATGTCCAAGGGTAAGGAGATATTTTTAAGCTGTATTTGTGTGTAAGGAATTTTATGGGCGGATTCTGGGTATCTGCCGCCTCTTCACCATTGTTTCCGACTTATTGCTTGCTTCTGTTACTCTGCTCTCTTATGTTCGATTTTGTATGTCGTGCGATTTCCCTTCTGTGTGATGGGATATTTATTTCAACTGCTCATTTGAGAAACCCCACAAGTCGATCCATAGTGGTTTGGGGGGAAACAATAAACTGTTTTCAGAAGAGGAAGGTTTCTAAGCGAGACAATAACATCAGGCCTTTCTGTGCATATGTAATAGAAGCGGCCTGAATTGAAGGATTTTTCTTCTAATCATGCGTCTATACCCAAATTACAGGTTTTTGATGTAAACTGGTTTTAATCAAAATAGTGACTTAGGAGGGTTTCTCAAATAAGTAGTTCATTTGCAAAATGGATTAATTTTCACTAAAATCATTTTCACAACAACAGCTACAGATTTATTTACACCATGCATACAGGGTGTCCCAAACAGGTGGTAATACGCTTCAACTCTTTATCTGTTAAGGGGTTCTTTATCTCTAAGTGGGTAATGTAAATTGAACAAAAAATGTTCAAAATAAGGTGGGGGGGGGGGACCTACCTTAAGAAAAATATTCCTCTTGCTAATTCTCAAAAAGTGACACTCTTTAAATTTCTATGCGGCCTCTGTACAAAAATCCCCTCTCAGTTAGTAAAATGTGCCTCACACGCTGTTGAGGTGATATAAAAAGTTTGAGAATTGTATCCTAAAAAGTGTCAGATCTATTAAGATAAATACATGTTGACTTAAACCACTTTACAATGGCTTTTGAAGGGAAAAAATCCCTGTCGGATGATCGCATTTTAGCGGTCGCACAGAAATTAGGAAAGAAAAAAATTTCCTTCTATTAATAGACGTTATATTCAAATTCATGTATCTCCTCCCGATTCTCTTTGTTTAATCATTTGTAATAATATATCTGAGATATTTTACGATAAGACTGAAATTTTGTGCATTACCTCTTTAGTTTATGAGACACATTTTACTAATTGAGTATTATTTTGTACGAGGGTCGTATATAAATTTAAAAAGTGCAACTTTTTAAAAATTAATGAAAGGAATTTTTTCTTAACGGAGTCTTATATCCTACCTTATTCTGAACAGTTTTTTCAATTTACACATTTCACTTATCTCTAATAGATAAAAAATTAAAGCGTATTTCCCCCTTTTTGGGACAACCTGTATAATTCTATGTATGGTCGGATGTCGATTGTCTCGGAATTGTATTCCTTAGAACGATAATTGTTCATTTCATGTTAGTGTGTACTCAATCTCTGCCAATATTCAGCACCTAAATATATATATATATATATATACTAGCTGACCCGGCAAACGTTGTTTTGCCATATAAATTATTCCTAGGATTATTTTAGTAGAAAGAAATGACTAACTTATTGTAAGTTTGTGAGGTTGTGGTATTTGAGTGGAAAAGGCATGGAGCGCTGTGAACGATGCTGGAATATAAAAATAACACAATACCAAACATATATTTTTAATTCATTGTAATTTATTCTTGAAATTTATATATATCGCTAATTACAATAATTTTACTAAAAAATAATATCAATCCCTTAACGCAATAGAGTATACAATATTTTTTGTTATCTCATCTTTAGATAACATAAACAAACTGGATGCCCACTGTATGATGGTTTGCTCACTCGAGAGCATGCCACGTATAACTGTCCGTGTGAAAAACATGGCGTGCTGAAATCTAATCCACAAATTGACATAGTTTGGCCTTGAGACTTATTGATAGTCATTCCATAAAAAATTTTGCCCCCCCCCAAAAAAAAAGGATGAAAATCTGAAACACTTTCAGATTTTAAATACGCACTATAGTGCTATATATTAAAATTCTATCATAATTTATGCGTCGTCCCTATTTTTCGTCCTTATTAAGTTGGAAAGTGTTATCATTATTCATGACTGTGCTATATTTTTCTTCCTTATTTTATAAAACCCATCTTTGGAATCGAAATCTATATTAAAATCGCCTACTAAAACTATTTTACAATCTTCGCCAAGTATATCACAACTATACTTCACCGTTTTATTTATTGTTTCCTACTTTAACGCCTCGACTCTCGCCAAGAAGGCGATGAATAAACATATGCCGTTACCATGACGATTTTTTGCTTTTATGTGGCAATCGTAATTTAGAATTAAAATGGCGATTTGGAACAACATGTAAGTACAGCATGCCGTTACAATTTTATTTATTTTGGATTGCCAATTAATGAAGTTTTAATAATTAAGGGTCTTCAACTTCCTTAACTGGTGCGTTTATCGCTAGTTTGTTTACTTTAGTTGTCATCTAGTTCTTTTGGGCGCGTTGAAACGGTACTTACGTATTAACTCGGCGGTCACTTCCGCCAAACTACTTTTTCATAGATTTTAAATACATTGCCAATCATATTCCAAACCATCAACAATTTCATGTGCCCGGCATTTATCTTGGTGAAAAAATTGCTTGTCTTGGCGGACCGTCTGGGAAATACGTATGTACCGTCGAAACTTGTGCATAACTCCCAGAGACCCATGACTGCAAAGCTCGCCAAAGTACGGGAATTTTTTAGGTTGGCGAGAGTGGGGGCGCTAAAATAGGAATCAACTCTTTCTTGTACCATAAAACACATCTTTGGAATCGAAATCTATCTTAAAATCGCCACCTGAAACTGTTTAGAATTTCCTCCAGGCATGTTCTTCCTGTAGGCATATTCCAACTATACCGCAAAGACATTTTAAATACTGTTTGGAATGGACATCATAATCCATGAGTGTACCGTGTTTTCCTTTCTTGTTCCACAGAGCACTTCTTCGGAATAGAAATCTATATTAAAATCGACTAATAAAGCTCTTTTACAGTATACGCCAGGTGTTTTCTAACTATACGCGAAATATATTTATAATAAATTGTCGCGTTTTGGCACCACATTTAGCGATCCGTTATCAAAAATTGCAAACCTTGTGCGACTTTCAACATTTTATTAACTTCTCCCCCCCCCTCCACATTAACTGGCAAACACATTTGAAAAGTGATTCGACACGCTAATGTCTACACAGAAATCCTGATTGAAATGAATAGCACTCGGGGGCTAAACATTTTGGGGTGGACCGCCCTTATGACTTAGGGGTATGAGACATAGTTAAAAACCTATTCTATGACCTAACGAATATACATAGAAAATTTCCTTTAAAATTGGTCGAGTGGTTTCGGAGGAGTTAGGTGACTAACACTGGGACAGGAGAATTTTATATATTAGATATATATATATATATATATATATATATTAAAACTTTTTGAGGTACTCTTTAAAGGGGAATAATTTTCTCTACTGATGACTGATTTCATGGTGACGACATCCTGTATTTTAATCATTTATAAAATACTTTTTTCCTTTATTACTTATCAAATTATTTCCGTTTTCATTGCAAATGTCCCATCAATTTTCTTTGTTAAAAGAGAACGTATAACTTGGAATACTACCACATGCTCCTCGGTAAAACCAACCTAAGCTGATATGCGATATCTCTTTGTGACTGGATCAATGATCAAAAATAAAGGTCCGCATTTCTTTGTTTCAGGTAATTGGGTCGTCATGACGATAAATCAGAATGATGGATTTCCCAATCTAATTTTATGAATTACTCGTCACCCCCCCCCCCTTCCCAAGTTCTCGCATGAGTAAAATAAAATTTCCATTATTTTCACCTTTCTTCCGATAATCGCATTTTATTCGCGGCAATTTCTTTCGTCTTTGCTTTGGATAAATAAATAAACGAATTAATTATTAGATGTAATCCCTTTTGTTTATTATTTTGCGACTGCATTTTTGTTTTATTGTTCATTAATTTTAATTTTCTGACAAAAATTAACATAGTTAAATTGTCCAATCAACGAACAAAAAATAAAAAGTTAAAAGTAGACAGTGCCATTAAAAAAAGTAATAACATTCTCTCTTTAAAGTTTTCTGAAATTCACTAAAAAACCATTTCTGAATTTCTTTTTCTTCAAATACGATCACAGATAAAAATCTGTCAAAAATAAATCTGTATTGATTTTTATTAAATTATGTTTGTTTGAAGAGCTCTTAATTTGCATTTCAGTATAAATTCATTGGCAATTACGAGTCCTTGACAGTTAAACTAAATTTGCAAAAGTGAAATATTTTCAAAAATTCTTTACTAAGTGACAACGTGTAAGTTTACATTGAAGTAAATTAAAATCTTTTACTTTACGAAGTGGTATGTGAAGTGCGACTTCATTAAAAATAAATACAAACAATGCTGGGAGACCTTGTACAACTGTCAACTTATTATTATAACTTATTTATTATATTACTTATTTAATATCGATGCCAGAAAAATATCGCATGATAACTCAATGTTTGAACCAAACAAATACGCAATGAAAATGTAAAAGCATTTTAGAATTTCTAACTTTAACAAAATGAAGTAAATTGATTGTAATTAATAGAAATTTGATTTTATTCATTTAATGCTACGAAATGAAAAATGTTTGTACTTAAAATACGCTGTTGTTTAAAAGTTGATCTCGATTGACGCTTTGGCTTAGACCCCAAAAATATTAAAGTATGAAAAAAATAAGTCGTATCATTTGACCTCTCGATACCCCTCCAGTTCTCCACTAAATAAATAATGACGTAATATTAAACAATTGTATAAAGTTCAAACTGAATTATTGGAAATTTGAAAGAGAGTGGTTGTGAAAGATTGTCATTTCTAATCTTCATTACATATGCCGAAAAGAAATTAAATTTTGTTAATCTAATAATTTACACCAAAGAGAGAGAGAGAGAGATATCTATGATTTGTATTTTTACTCTTTATCTATCTTTATTCTAGTTTTACTTTCATTCCTTACGTGTTTATTTAACCGAGAAGACATTGGTGATGTTTTTCATGATTTTTATAAAGAATATATTTGATGTTTTTCTTTCCTCATTGGAAGAGAATCGGTTGCAATGAACCGATACGATAAAAATTCTCAACAAATAATTTGCGTTTCTTTTCAATAATCAAATACACTTTTAAATAAATTTAATAATCTAGTTAAGCTAATTGTAATAAACATTCAACAAGATTTTTCTATTAAAAATGGGCACAAGATCTAATAAGACTAAAATTTCTGGGCAGTTTATATATTTGTCTGCAAATGGACTTTTTGTTATGCTGCATGAAAACATTCATAGTTTTTGAAACGTTCTCTTTCAAATTAAAAGAAAGAAAAAAAAAAACCTTATCTGGGTGAGTATTTTTGGATCGGAATACAAAATAAAATATTTTCTAACTAGAGGATGAAGGTCGTTGTGGAGGCATTTACAACGGGCGCTAGAAAAAATATATTTGACAAAAATATGTCTACACTCAATCTATTTAATCTTCGTCAAAATAAATAACTTCACATTTAATTTTTATTATATACCGAAATTGAATTTCATGGTCTTCTGGAAACGTGAGGGAACTTTTTGCACTTGACCGATTTCCTTTTGTGGCAATAACCCCTCTTATATCAATGTTTCATGCAGCGGAAATGAGTTAAACTGGGGAGCTGAGAAAAACTATTTTAAACGATTTGGAATTGCAATTTTCCCTTCAAAATCTAATAGCTGAGACTTCAAAACGAAAACCATGTCAATTGCGACATCTAATTTTGTCACGCAAATGATTAACTTTTTTACTCTCAGAAATAAAATGGAGCAGTGAATAGAAAAAAAAAATCATTTAAAAATTAGGGAACGGGTGCATTTTCAGATGTTTAAAGAATCGTAGATTTTTTTAAAAATATTTTTTATCCTTATTATGAAAATAGTCAAGCCAATCGCACTTACGGTGTGAATTTTATTACGTTCTTAGACAATAATTTTTGTATCTGTTTGGATTATGGAAGGTAAAAGTTTTGTTTTGGTTAAACTAAACCAGAACTGGTGAAAGATTTAGTGAGTCAGTGAGCCAGGGAGCGTAGCTGTAGAGTAGAATTTATATTAAAAACTGTTTTGTTGATACATCTTGAGGTTAATCCTAATTTTTAGTTGTTTATGACTCGGTGATCAAAAATACAGAGTGGAGTTTACTGTTTTGTGTCATTACGTTTTACGAAGCTATGGATAAGAATGATGGATGACCAGTTGCGAATTTTTGTATACCTTTGCATTTTCTTAAATTTCATGTAAACTAACCGAAACGTTAATTTACTTTATGCAGTATACATAATACATTCAAAACTCTTGGAAAAAAGTGTAAGGGGTGGTAGAGGGAATCAAGACAGTTCAGAATCTCACAGGAATGTGGAGTCGGAAAAGTTGTCTTTATTTACTCTTAAATAGTCACTCTGGACGAAGTGTTCGTCTAATTTCTTAATAGAATTTCATAAAATTGCTGGAGAAAAGCCCATTGTTATTAATGAAATGAAATAGAATTTATTAATGATGCAACGGATACCGATTTGGTTGGTTAACCGGATACCGAATATCCGGCGAAAAAGTCAGCCGGATATCATATTAACCGGCAGCAGTATATTTTCTGCTTTTTCAGTGCTAGAATTTATTTATTTATTATGCATATTTATGTTATTTCTTGGTATGTAATTTTAGATTGAT
This sequence comes from Cheiracanthium punctorium, assembly GCA_038373885.1. Classification (NCBI taxonomy): domain Eukaryota; kingdom Metazoa; phylum Arthropoda; class Arachnida; order Araneae; family Cheiracanthiidae; genus Cheiracanthium; species Cheiracanthium punctorium. The sequence goes on from JAWZYV010013943.1 coordinate 42,307, forward strand.
GTTCTGCCGTACTGTCAGTTATCTGGCATATTGACCAGATGACCAAATGTTTTCTATGAAAGATTTATTAATTTTTGACAAAATATGGTCGGAAAGTTCACTGTTACTTCAACAAATCTTCGAAAGTGATTATTAACCCTTTGAGACGCAACCCTTTCCCAATGCTGAAAAAAGGGCAGCCGTTGCCATCGCTCGCCTTAACTACCAGCAAGATGGCGGACGATCGAAACGTTCATCGCGTGCCACAGATCTAGAGACTGTGTGACTCGCAACCGTCTAGGTTACTTCTACCACTCCTTTACACCCCCCCCCCCTTGAGTCTCCTTGTCCGTAAATAATTGAATATGTGTTACATTTCTTATTTTCCATCAGTTTCTTTATAAAATTTTTTTATTTATATGCTTGTATTTTAGATTAAAGTACATGTTGGATGGTTCACAGTTTTTTGAGCAACCAAGTTATTCAAAGAACGTTTTCATGCAAACTATATCAATGCTTTTTGACTTGAGGTTTTTGAATAATGTGAGATAAAAATATTATTCATTAAAAATTATTAAAATGTATTGTTGGATTGTTTTCACAGTTCGGTATTTTATATAACACTTTTAAAGAAAATAATTTTATTCTTCTTTTTGATATGCAGTCGAGTGGGGTAATTTGGCCATGGGGTTATCTGAATCAGGGTAAATTTAAAAAAGTGTGTGAATGATTATGAAGAACTAGTAAATAAATGATTATTAAAAACATGGCGATTAGTTTTATCAAAACATTAGTTATCTATATAAATAAAATTAGACTTTTGTCTGTACATTTCTTGGAATTCAAAAATTTTGCGATTTCTATCCGTTTCAAGCACCCGGGAATCCGATGCGACCCTCAAAAAAAAGTTTGTCTGTCTGTCATTCTGTCGTTCTGTTATTCTGTCATTCTGTCATTCTGTCATTCTGTCCGTGACGCTTTTTATGTTTAAGCATCACGTAAAAACGACTGAAGCGAATGATATGAAATTGGGTGTCATGATAGGTGGTCACTCAACTTAAAACATAGGCGTCGAATTTTTAAAAAATCTTGATTAGATTTTCAGATTTTGCGAAAATCGTTTCAAACTGCGTAAATTTGTGTTCAAGCATCACGTAAAAACGACTGAAGCGAATGACATGAAATTGGGTGTCATGATAGGTGGTCACTCAACTTAAAACATAGGCGTCGAATTTAAAAAAATCTTGATTGGATTTTGAGATTTTGCAAAAATCCTTTCAAACTGCGTAAATTTGTGTTCGAGCATCACGTAAAAACGCCTGAAGCGAATGATATGAAATTGGGCGTCATGATAGGTGGTCACTCAACTTAAAACATAGGCGTCGAATTTTTAAAAAATCTTGATTGGATTTTGAGATTTTGCAAAAATCCTTTCAAACTGCGTAAATTTGTGTTCGCGCATCACGTAATAACTGCGTAGGTGAAAAAATGATATTTGGTGAAATGATAGGTGGTCACTCACCTTCAACTATTAGCATCTAATTAAAAAAAATCGATCAGATTTCGAGATTTTGCGAAAATCGTTTAAAACTGAGTGAATCTTTGTTCCCGCATTACGTAATGATGACTAAAGCGAATGATATGAAATTTGGTCACATGATAGAGGGTTGCTGAACATAACTTACAGGTGTCCAATTTTTTAAACATTTTTATTAGATTTTGAGATTTTGTGAAAATTCTCTCAAAATACGTTTATATTTCTTCAAACATCACGTAATTACGACTAATACGAATGATACGAAATTTAGTGATAAGATAGGTAGTTGCTAATCTTATTTTATAGGCGTTGAAATTTTAAAATATTTTGATTACATTTTGAGATTTTGCGAAAATTGTTTTAAAATGCTGAAATTTTGTTCTAGCATCACGAAATAAAGACTACAGGGAATGAAACGAAATTGGGTGACAGGATAGGTTGTCACTCAACTTAAATTCTAGGCTTCAAATTTTTCAAAAATTTTGATTAGATTTTGAGATTTTGCGAAAATTATTTCAATATGTGTAAATATTCGTTCGCGCATCACATAATTACGACTAAAGCGAATGAAATTATATTACTTAGTTACTCTCTAACATGTAATAGTTTAACAATACATAAAAATTATAACTTCGCTTTCTTTACTTTGGCAACATACTACATCCATTCTGTGTACTCCTACAATGCTGACGAAAGTTCTTACTTTTTGGAAATTTGCATTCACTAACCCGTCAAGGACGGGTAGTTCAGCTAGTCTCAAAATATATTTCTTATGGTAGGTCGGCAATACACCAGTATTATGCTCACAATCACTTCACTCTTTATTTCGCACTATAAAAATATAAAATGTGTAAATTTGCAGGATTTGATATTATTTATCAACCAGATTGCATTGTCATTGGAAATTAAATTAGCACACGTACGTTTATAATTTATGGAATTTATTATTTAAAATTAAATAAAAAAAAGTATAAGTCTCAAATTTAGCGGTTCAGTAACTTTTATTTTATTTCGGTGAATATCTCGTCGATTAGTTTATGGAAAATAATAAACATTTTGAATAAACTGCAAGATGAGCTTTTATAGAATTATCCTTTGCCGGATAATCATGGGCCTTATTGTTATTGGATCAAAAATAGAGGCTCGCATTTCTTTTGTTTCCTGTAATTGGGTCGTTGAAGCGATAAATCAGGGTGATGGATACTCGGTCGCCATCTTTATGTATAATTTTTCGTTTTTCCTTTCCTCGATTTCACGCATAACTGATCCAAACTTCTAATTATTTTTTTTTCTTCTCCTCTAGGAATTGAATTATATGTTATTTTTATTGCTATCTATTCATGTTTGGGCAATCTTTTGTGTAAATACCAAAAGAAGAAATTTGTTTAGATTCCTTTAAGTCATATAACCATACCATAAAGGTTGGGTACAGTGAAAAGTAAGCCATAGCCTACATAAACAATACTAAATAAGAGGGATATTAAGAGTTATGTACTAATATAAGATCCCTCAATAATGTGTAATTACGATTTTTTATCCAATTGGACTGTATTTCTCATATCACCATAAATTGCATTTATATGAACAATACCATTTTTATTTCTAGTTCAGATAACCTGCAAAAAATGCATTTATATAGTAGTTGTAGTACATATTAACGCTTCTCCTTTGAACTTCTGAATACAGCACAGCCGGGAGGTAAAATTGCTGAAATTTTTTTCAGTGTAATCAAAATTAATTTCAACTGTAGACTGTTTTACAAAACGTGCTAAAGGTGCAACACGGAGGCTAAATCTACATTGCACTGCATACACTGAGGTATTACTGGGAACGAACAGGCTGACTTCCTTGCTCGAAAAGGTTCCTTAGTATTTCAGCTGGATAACTCTGCATTAGCCTCTTATTCTGTAAAACTCCAATACTAAACTTTAAAAATTCATCAACTTTAAATATGTTTTTGACAGATTACACGGAGCTTCTGACTTGATAGATCTTGCTGTAGAAATGAACACTTAAAAAAAAAACTGAAATTTTTATTCATATATTAATTAAAACTTCACAGAATGTTAAGTCTAGTAACTTTCTTGAATGAAATGATTACACGAAAAGCGAATGATTTTAATGAGATGGGTGATCCTGATTCTTTAATAACAAATTTTTAATATCTGGCTTCAGATCAATGAGCCTCAACCTTGAATCTCCCTGGTCACCGATTTCCAATCGGTTACATTTTTCTGTAAGAAGATTGGCAACCACGCTGAAATCGCCTGTCTGCAAGGTACGAAGATGTAAAGCCATCAAACTCTTTCTTATCAAATCGAATTTTTTTTCTTTTTGCCCATGATGCAGGATAAGTATAAGTATGTCTCTCTGAAGCCAGAATTGCTGATACCCTTCCTAAACTTCAAGCTTTTCGTTGGTGCTTATTCCAGTTATCTCTTCTTGCAACATGGCATCTGATTCGGCATTGCTCTAAAAAGGAAGTGATGGAAGAATAATCCAAGGAGAATATAATTATAAGAGAGACGCCACAGGCGAGGAGATTGGAGTCCTCTGCTGGCAATGTATCTTGGTAGCCTCTAGTAAAATCACACGTGTAGTTGATAGAGAGATGTTCCACAATTATGGTATTATAAGTGTCTACCATGAAGGTATATTGGTAGACAGTTAAACTTCTCTCTCTTCATCGCTATACGTGGCAAGTCTTTTGATTCGTCTCTCGCTATTCTACAATCCTTTGGGATAATCATACCAATGATACTGTAAGTTTCTTTAAAGACAGGGAAGATTTTTGCTGACTCAGCTTTGTATCTGAATGTGATCTTCGATTTTTGCTTCGTTTAATATTGTTGCAGAAATCCTCTGCTACTCCTGGGGTTCGTCGTTCTAAAGTCCAGTTGGTGTAGGAAGTTCCAATAAAAAGTCCATTGGTCAGTATGGAACACAACTTTATTGCTTCTAGAACTTCGTAAAACAATCAGCTGTACACAATTCACAAGCACAATCTAACAGTAACGTGCTTTTAACAATCCGCTAAGATCAGAAGTTTTCACAAATGCTGTAATTCTCACATAAAATAAAACACATCCACAGGTAAAACTTCAGTGGAAATATTCGAGGGATAACACTAACAGTCCCTCAAGACTCAGCAGTGAAGAATTTAGACGCAGCACTTAAATTCAAAGCTTCAAAAAGCAAGCCAAAACACAGCTTCTATAGCACTATCAAGTCACAAAGCAAGCGTACTCGCTCAGAGAGCTTTCACAATACGGGCGCTCACTCACACTGAACTGGGGCTTTAAAGGCACTTCTATTTATAGCCGAAGCAGAAGGTACAAGAAGCCTCCAGAAAAGTCTATTTCACGAAGATTCTAGATAAAGCGGGAATTTTGATTACGTCATAGAAGAGAAATGTTAGGTTATTATGCGTTTTTATTGCAGGAAAATCAACTTCCAGGCCCCATTGGGAAAATCGCGCCAAATGACCAAAATGTCGCCAAATTTGGTGCCAAAAATAAGTCCCCAAAAGTGAAGAGAGCGAGGCCCTAGGACCAATAATTCTCGAGATTTCTAGAAGCCCCATGGAAAAACATACGGGAAACGGAGTCCTCCGTATCTCCGGTTCTAGTTGGCCGAATTTGATGCAAGAAAAAGCAAAATTTATCTATTTGAAGCGTAGAATACAAATTTTTAACTATTTTAAGCCCCAGAGCAGCTGGTTGCCCCGAAAATTCGAAACACTATTTAGTTTTCCCTTTTGTTTGAAGCTTGTATTCTGAGGATATTTAAGGATGCGTTTATACATATCTCTTTTTTCAATGTGTTGTAATGGGTTTTCCATGCCCAGAAAAAATAATAATTTGTGTCGTTGTTTGGTTGAGCCTGAAGTTAGAATGTGGTAATTTGTTTACAGTCCCAAACAGATGGACATTTTTTTTAATAAGGAAGTGTGATTTCATAAGAAACCTCAACTTAACACAGTGGACCTTGTTTTACATCTCTTGGATCCTCCATCTTTTACTGTTGTCGGCATATTCCCCTTGTCCGAATAAACCCCCCGAGATTTATATAGACTACTACGTGAATCGCTGATGTATTATTTCCTTGCATTGCTCTTTAAATTTTCTACAGGTTACCGCCTTCCATTCAAACGCGAATGAGGGAAGAAACAGAGGATACAGAATTAGGACTCGGAGTGTCTTTTTCTCCATCAGAAAAAAAAAAGCGCATTAATTTTCTTCATTCTGCATTATCCGCAACTAAGTTACAAGTAGTTGAAAGTGTTTCATAATCTTTGTGCTTAGCATGATTTATCATTCTTTTATATAATAATTTCTTTTATACTTAGTTTCACATAAGTGTAATGTTTAATAAGCTTTAAAGAACGTGTATTTAATGAATTAGGAATTCGATAATAATATAGTTTCATGTTTTCAACGGAACATTCCTTTGCTTATTTTAATAGAGATTCGGCATTTAAGTTCAGACTAGCGAAAAAATACCCACATTCTTTTTGTTTCGAATGAACAGAGTTGGTCTAGTGGAAAATCTTAGTGATGGATAAGTAGTTGCATTCTCCTATTTTTCTGATCTTTTCGGGGCCTTTGAACTTGCGCGTGACAGAGCATATCTTGGATGTTGTTGCTCTTATTTATTTTTGCGGTCGCCAACAAAGTCAGATACTTTTTTTTTGGCATTCCTTTTTCATTTCCACATTCCTGTTTTAATGGCGACGTTTTCTCTGTGCGAAAGGGCTGGTGAAGTATTCGTGTGTGTTGCTTTATGAAAGCACTGTAGAGAAAATGGATGCATTACATCCACCCTGGATAAAATTAAATTAGAAGACTTTAAAAAACAGCTAATTTTTTCTGCTACGGAGATACTTTATTGAAGATCTTTTAAATTTTTCCAGCGATTAAACTTACAAAGAATTTAGAGTAAAGTTTTAGTTTAGGATATCATTCCATTTATCGAGATTTCTAGTATAAACAAGAGATGTTATTAACACTAAGTTTTGCATTAATCCTCTCATTTCATAGTTTTTCGACCAATGGCCCGAGGGGTTAAAACACTGAACATAGGGAGGTGATTAAAGTGTGCAGTACAAGATTCTAGTCTCTCTCGCGGCTGTCGATCAAGTGTTTTGGGCAGTTTTTTCCAGATGTAACACGAATACGCGTTAGAACCCCTTCAAATGTTGTCAGTCCAAGGCATCTTCCGGCCAGGCAGATAGCCATTGTGTAGATTCGACTTAACTACAAACATTTCATAATTTAGACTTAGTAACTCCGCACATCAGCAAGATATACACTTGGTTATCATTAATTAAGGAAATATTACAAGAACGACTCAACTCAAAAACTCAACCAACTCAAAAAGTTAAATGTACAATTTAATGAAATTGGTCCATAGTACACAGCAGATAAGCTATGGAATAATATGAAAAGAAATTACCAGACATATAATGCTATAGAAATTAGCATGTGCATAAAATCAAGAAACTCGATCTCTCCGATTGGTATAAAAATACCATCAATATGGATTTTTTTTTTAAATGTCGGCCTTAACAATTCCTTGGAGGCATTGGTCGCTTCTAAGGTCGGAGTTGTTGGTCAATTTATTATGGGGGCACCTAGTAGGTGGACCAACGTTGCCCCATGTGAAGGAACGCACACAATGACAACCACGCTCAGTCGGGGATCGAATCTCGACCACCGGGAGTTGAACCCAAAACCGTAGCACGGTGATTAGGGAATATGATCCCCCCTAGAATTATTACAGCACCTACAGCGATGTGTGATGCTGTCAATTACGTGGCCTATCAATTCCGTTTTAAGCGAGTCATTGTTCTTGCAAAGCATTGTAAGGGTCTGGGGAGGAGGACTAAGAGCTCCTTCCCAGTCCTCCTCTGGGGAAGAGCCACTCACTTCACAAAATGGCTGGTCATCTCGCATACAAACCACCTTCGTAAAGGCTACTTTCCTCTTCGAGAGGTTTCCGTTGTACAATGTATTTGAATGGGGATATTTGGCCACGGCATTTCGTCGGGCGACAGTGGACTGTCCTCCACCGAACAATAGATGGGGGAGGTGTGAAATCGCAATATTATTCACAGCCCCAATTACCTTTTGCCTGTTTAATACCGGAGTATCGCCCTCTTTCTCTGCGGTGGGTAACATTTATTGCTTACAAGCCAGAGCGTAGCCAGAAATTTTTCATGGGGGGGGGTTACGACTACTGCAACTCAGATATATGCATACATGTGTGTGATAAAGGAGTGAAGAATATACATTTTGTATGGCAAAAATTTCCTCATGGGGGGGGGTTATGACCCCCCTAACCCTCCCTTGGCTACGCCCCTGCTTTCAAGTGAGAATTGGCCATTAAAGTGTTCCACTACTGGCCCCCTACTGGTAGTGGCTGGTGGAAACCACTCGAAGTGGACAGTGGCCTTAACGCCCTCGGATCGGAATTCCCCTTGTGGACATTAACCTTCCAGTGGCTGCAAGAAAGGCGGATCTGAGATTGGGTTGTATTCCGTCTTGCGCATAATAAATAACGGTCATCAGTGCTGGTCGTAACAGATGGCTGTCCTTCGCTGAACCTCCTGGATGCCGAATCTCCAGTTAAAAATATTTAACCTGTGCATCAGCAAGGATCTGAAAGTTATTATTGCGGCAGAATATTCCCACATATTGTGCATTAAATTATCAATTAAAGATAATGTATTCTTGAAAAGAATTTCTAAACAAAAAGATCCGTATCCACGGAAATAAGAAATAAATGGTCCATTTTCAGATAACTACCAGCGGATTTAATATGGAAACAAATTATCTGTTTTTAATTTCGTATCCGCGGATCAATCTTTTTAACGATTCGGAACATCTCCAGTTATAAATGCCATTCACTGTAATTTACCTAGATCCCCACACCCATCATTTTATAAATAAATATTTACATTTTAATTGGCTAAGTAAAACACACTTTAAACGTTGACATCTGTTCATTTATTTATTTTAAAATATTTTAAGCATAAAAGGAATAACTTATGATTATGGTAATACTATCACTAAGCATCGATACATTCTGCTCTAAAGTAGTTTGTTTGCCTTCTCGAATTGATATAATTTGATGTAACAAGACTTCTTCTGGGATTTGAGCTGGAAATAGTTCTTCTGATTTTAATGTTAATAAAATGAAATTAACATGATTATCATTTGAAATGTTTTCTTTTCAAATAAAATCTGATAATCGGATTGAGGATTGTTGGAACATCTGAATCCCGTAAGTGCTTCAGTTATAAATTATTTTCTACTCATGATATATGCTACTTGTACCAATGTAATGCAATTTTACGTCTTTTAACGAAATTGAAACTTTAAAGTCTCTCCAAGGGAATGAATCTTATTTTAAACTCTATTCTATATGTTTCAATATTAAAGAAAACTTAAAATACATGGTTGTATATTACAAAGCAATTGTAAGTTACAGACAATAATTATAACGTGATTGAACATAGATGAACACTGCAGATCAATTGCGTTTTTATTTCGTATTATATCAATTCCGTGGCAAGATTTAATATAATCATAACTCATAATATCTTACAATTTATGAGTTACGATACTATTGGGTTGTTCGGAAAAGTCATTTCGTTTTTTAAGAACATGTGGAACCCATATGTCAAGCTTTGAGGTGTTTCAAATGATCCTGAATGGTAAAATTCGATAAATTGAATCTTTCAGCGATCTCAAGAGTTGCTATTCGCCGGTTTTCATCAATTAATACCTTTATTGTGCCTTCATCAGCTTCAATTTGCCTCTCAGACAGATCATGGTACGTCTTCAGCATCAAAATTGCCGGATCAAAATTTTGAAAATCAGTTTTCGCACTGGCGTTCTCTGAATACATCTTCTACGTACACACTGGATGATTTTTTCTTTCTTAAACAGTAGTTTTACCTTTTCGATAAAGAGGAAGCAAAACATGTCGAAAATGCCGTTTTCCAGTTTCTAGATTTGAAAGTGTACCAACGAAAAACTACTGCATAGAATCAACTGAACTTTTTTCGCAAGCAAGTTTATAAGATAAAGGAAAGGTTCAAATTTTAGCAACAGATGATGCTGCTGAAATTCAGAGCTATTTTTTTTTTTTTATCATGCCAATGCCATACGCTTTCCCCTCCTTTAAAAATATTTCTTTCAAATTTGACGTCATTCTGATCAGTGGTTCTTTTTTTTTATAGGGTTTTGAAACTTAAAATTTCAACTGTACATTTTCAAAATATTTTAAACTACAGGCTAAACTGGAAAAAAGATTTTTTTATACATTTTGAAGAGTAGAGATTTTGATAAATTAAAATGTATGTAGGTCATTCTCAAAAAAAAAAATACGATTTGTATTATGATTTCCATTCTAAACAAATGTGAAGAATTTTTTTTTTTTGTAACTCTTAATTATTAGTGGTTAAAAAAACATTTTAATTTTGCAAAATTTAACAAAACTCTTACAATTTTCACATTTTCAAGGACATAGTTAATTTTTTAGCTTAAAAATAGTTGACAGATATTCACCTGATGCTAGACATTAAATTAAAGAAAAAATAAAATAAAAATTGAAGTCAAAATCAACACTCTCATTATTTACAAATTTTATGTGGCATGTAATAAATATCAATTGTCCTAGAATAGTTGAATGATTGCAGTTGTTTTAATGAATTAACTATACTAAGTAAATGTCTATTCTGTTTCCAGGCAGTGAATTTTACTTTGCTATTAAAAAGGAGGGATTATTATTTTACATAGTTTATTGTCCTCCTTCATATTAGATTTTACTAAATTGCATAAGCTTTTATCTATGTACCCATATCGAAAGCAAAAATGGATCAACTTTATTTAAAACAAGGGATATGACTTTGTAGAATAAATGTACGTGATTCTAAAATAAGACTTATGCAGGGTGATTTTAATTAAATGTCCACTAAAAGCAGGGTTCTACAGCTCTAACGTGTGACCGGATTGTAGCCAAAATGTGGTATATAAACTACACATGAAATGCGCTCAAGAAATTTTGGAAGACATAACATTAGTTCAAAAAATGTCCACCAGGTTGTGGGTTATATGGAAAAGTAGCAAATTTAACAATGGAAATTAATAACTCGAAATATACGATTTCAACATTTTTTCAATAGTTTATGAACACTTATTTACGAATTTGAGTCATTTCTGGAGCTGAATTTTCATGCAAAGTACCATACAGTGGACATTTTTGGAACAAAACTTTCTCTAAAAACTTCCTTGTGAGCATTTTTTGCCAGTCCACATGTGAAAGTTGCTAAAGTTGGTGTTAATCTGCTCACCCGTTTCAGTTGCAGAATGTTGTTTACAGGGGAAGTTTAACTATAAACACTATATGTATATATATTTAAATATTATGAAAATTTCCAAAAAAAGTCTTAAGCTTTTTTTTATACTTTTGTAATTTATTTTTGAATCAAAGTAGGAGAAAATACATTCAATATTTCATGGAATTTATCTTTGATTTAGAAAGGTTACTTTTCAGTTCATTGTAAGTAAACTACTCGCTGAAAATTAATGATTATTTTCCAAATTGGGCCTTTCTTTGACACGTTGATTTCAAATTTTCGACTGAAAAAAATAAGGTCACCAAGATTTCAAAAGTTAGCATGTTGAATATGCAGAGTACATCTAATAAAGTAAAATCACTATGGAAATTGAGAACAGCTGGTGAAACAAAACTACTCTCCATACTGTCTGTACAGTACTTAGAACACCCCTCTTTTAATTTCCTAATATTGTTTTGAAGGGGGCGGAGAAAATTCACTTCTAAATAATACTTACGCCGCCTAGTTAGTGTAGTGGCTAATGTAAACATTCTGTGACTCTGGGTCTGAGTTCGATTTCCAGCATATAGGCCTGGACATTCGGATGATGTCCTTGTGAGGAGTGATGATGACCGCTTATGGAGTGTCCCTTTACAAATGGCCATCATTTTTGGTACCACTCCCCTCCCCCCCCCCTCCCTCACACACACACACACATCGATCCCTGGCTAAAGTGTTATGTGCTAGTGGCCTGCCGTTGGAAAAAATAATCCTTATTTAGTTGGGGGAAAAAAAGTAATTGTGTTTTCGTACATAAAATTCAAACAAATTTTCAACGTTTATAATTACAAAAAAGCGTGGGTAGAAAAGGGATTCATATTTGTTACATTTTAAAGCAAGAATTATTAGATTTTTCCCCTCCAAGAAAGATGGCCACCCTCTTCCCTTTTTTATGTCTGCCTTCCTTGGAGAACGCTGTTCAAATTGTCCTGAAACTTATTTTTAGCTATTCATGAGAGTTGTAATTTTATGACATCTCTTTTTCTTTTCTTTGAGATCACGTGGGATATGTGAAAAGAACATGTGTGCCCCCCCCCCCTCATAGGGTACAAGCATTTTGGAAAACGCTGTCTAATCTAGCATCTACGCTAAGAACTCAAGTACTCGCCAAATTTCATATTACTGGCTTCAGTAGTTTTGCCCAGGCGAAATACTGGCATACGAAAAAAACCCAAGACTACATTTCGTACACAATATTATTTTTATCTTAAGTCAAATTTAAAGCGCAAATACTACTTATCTGCAGCTGGAAAGCATGAGTTAGTTGTGTTCAAATTTGCCACATGTACTGTACTCGTCGAGATTGCACTCAATAAAGAATATTTAAAGAAAACTTAGTTCAAAAAATGTCCACTACGTGGCACTTTAAACAGTAAATTCAGCTCAGAAAGTGTCCCAAATTAGTTAAATATTGAAATTGTTTGCACGTATCGTTTCAGCTGTTTCCTTCGTTATATCGGTTGTTTTTTCATACAAAGTGCCATCTTGAGAAATTTTTTTAACATTTTTGAAATTTAGAGGAGAGTGAGCCAATCTTTTGCTTTATTTTTGTAATCTTTTTGTATTTTTTTGTAAATTATTTTCATGGACTCAAGATTATAGGATATTTGCCTCAACTATTTGGCCAAATAAAACAAAAGTAATAATTTGAATAAAAATTGTTTGCAGAAAGTGATAATGAAAAAAAAAAAAAAAACTGAAAGAAAAATCTTGACCTATTTAACCCCACCCATGTGGTTGAATGAGCCATTGTAGGTAATGAATGGGCCACTAAATGAAATTTGAGAAAAAACTAAAAATTAACCTTTCTACTATAACACAAGATGGCAGAATAGTAATTATCATATACACATATAATCTAATTGTATACTATTACACATTCACAGCCTTGAGTCATTCATTAAAAAAATTAAGGAATTTAAAAGTTCTATAAAGTCAATCAGGGGCGCACATAGGATTTTCTCTTGGAGGAGGTCCGCCCAGCTCTTCTGACAAAGATTTGACACCAACCACTTAAAGAAATGATTTATTTTTAAATCGTGAACCCCTTTTACTGCGCTTTTATTTAGTTATCTTAACTGCTAAAAATAAGAATTTGATAAGTCTTCTAACATATTTAAATATCAAAAGTTACATGATTTAACGAGACAAATTTAACAACTCTTTTGAGAAGGGTCTTGACCCTCTTAGACCCCACCCTATTTCCTTATGAAAACAACTGCCTTTTAACTTTATTTTTGGGCAAAAAATTAGATTTTCTGGTTAATTTATCTGGTTAATAATTACTTTTAAATAATTATCAAAAATCTACAAGCGCCAGTAAATAGTTTCATATCTTTAAGTAAAACCAGAAAAAGAAATTAACCTAAATACATGTCCACGGTAAGAGCAAATATGAGCCATTCATTATCATGCCATGTGACCTATTCAGCCCCAACCATGCTTTCAAAATATAATCACATTTTTGTGACCGTCTATGGTGAAACACAATCTTAAAAACATATTAATATTTGTAAATGAATAAACAAAGGATTAATAAGTCATAGTTATCGAGAAATAATAAATAATTTTTAAATATCAGCTATTTTTGAAAAAAAGAAAGAACTTACTTTTCAGCAAATTTTTATGGATCCCCTTGTGGTGAGAAAGTAGCTAGTCGCAAGCAACCGAAAATTATATGTGTTTCTCGAGATAATTACATAGTTCTGTCTATTATCACTAGCTAAAATCATGCAATGTAAATATTTTTTTAGATACTACTAGTTGCCCATTCATTACCACTCTACCCTATATATCAAATTTGGTTACTCTTTGTTTACGCGTTTTAGCTGCAGAGCCCTGTTTATAAGGGAAGTTTACAATAGTAGTCATAGAGTAATTATAATTGAATAGCCGAATAGTTCTCATATAATGCATACAAGACTTATTTTTGCATCAGTGGTTTATGCCTTGCATTCCGCATCAAAAATGCCATTCCTATAGTACTGTTTCCTTTTAACGCGAAACGTAGAGTTTCAAGCTTATTTAATCAGTGCCTTGTAGTTTATTATTACTATTTTTAATTTTTTTTTCCAATTCAACGAAATGATTCAATAAATTCAACTGATAAAATGCAATAAATATTTCGAACGAAATGATGCTCGATGCTTCACAAAAGTCTCGAAAAAGTCACTCTTTTTATCGATAGTCCAAAATCCTTTTGTTATTGGATCAGCGATCAGAAAAAGAAAGCTTGTGCGCCTTTTGTCTATTGTAATTGGGTTGCGGGGCAACTATAAATCAAGGTGATGGATTCCCAGTATTCTATCTCTCTGAATATATGCACTTCGTTTTGTTCGTTTTGTGATTTTGCGCGTAATTGCACAGGACTTCAAACTATTTCCACTTAACTGAATATATATTCTTTTGTTGTTGTTGCAATTCGTTCTCTTACTCCTGCTGTTTTGTGTAAATTCTAAAAAAAAAAACAGTATTTAAAATGGTTTATTGAATTATATTTAATGCTGTAACTGTATTTTACAGACTGCATGTAAAAATCTGTCAATCATTAATTTACGAAATGTTGTATAAGTACACTATAATTTTACCTAGTTATAGATGGTGAAACGGGTATAGAGTAGTTTTATTCGGTTTATTTTCAAATGCAAGTATCTTAACTATAACTTTTCATCTTTATCAGCCCAGACAGCACAGCAAATTTGCATTAAACTTGCAGCAAGCTTGATTTATCAAGTTAATAAACTTGAATTAAGCTTAATGCAAGCTTGAATCAAGCTTGACATAGCAAGCTGAATTCAAACTTTAAAAAATTCCCCCCCCCCCAAAAAAAAAAATTCTCAATACATGGGTCGCCGGACGGCGAACTCGCCCCATATATATATATATATATATTTTTCCACGTCTTTTAAATAACCATAATATAAACTTAAAGCAGCACACGTTTTATTTAAAACTTTCAATATCGTAACACTCATGTTGGGCAATATTGGCCAAAATCGAGACAAACGGCTGATTTTGAAATCAATTTTGTAGTATATTTGTATTTTATTTTGAAGAATTTCAATATTTGGAAATATAGAATCTTCTTTTCTTTTAATTCTATGGTCAAGTATATTTATGACTGATGATAAATTATTTGTTATGTGGATGTGGCTTTCCAAATCAAGCAGTAAACAAGTTGCATTCAAGCTTGACAGTTCAAATGACTTAAATTCGGCAGGAAAATATTTGCTGACTCATTTTTTTGTAATCTCCAAGCTTGCTGGAAGTTTAAAATGAATTGAACTGTCAAGCTTGTATTAATACGTCAAATTCAAAGAAATGTCAAGCTTGTTTTAAGCTTATTTGCTGTCTGGGAGGCTGTAAAACATATACAAATAATGTTAATTTCATTTTAAAAACTCATATTTGTATTAATAAAAACACTCAAAAGATTTGGTATTTAATTATACATAACTAACAAAGTCCATTGAAAATAATTCTCTTATGTACGTAGAAACAGTTTAATTTAAGAAACAATTTAAAAATTTTTTTAGAAATCATATTAATTCGAATGTAGAACATTTCTGAGTAAAAATTATAGATTTCTTTTATTCCTATTTTACTTTTGAGAATAATTTACCCATTTCCCTATAATAGAATGAATATTTTATATTTCATTTTTTGTACAAGGCAATTTGCCGGATACTTTATTTTCTTAAACGTAATTTTAAAAGTAATACGTATCTGGACTTACATTATTGCTGAAATCATTATTTTTATCAGGTTGGTCGTGAATCCCCTAATCATGCAATTTATGATAAAATGCGACATTAAATACCATGACATCGTACATCAAATTTTCGTTTTCTCCTATGTCTTTACACAAACTAGAAAATTCAAAGGCAATGCAAGAAACGTATATTCTATTCTTGTATAAAGGATAAAGGATCTTTTCAGGCGTATTAAAGAACCATGCGCAATATTTCAGAAAAGAAAAAAAAAAAAAAGAGAAAAACTCGCCATAACGAGAACTAAATCTATTTCACTGATTTATCGCTCCGATGACCCAATTACTCGAAACAAAAGAACGAAGACCCTGTCCTTTTGATCACCGTTTCAAGAATAAAGGTATTCTAGATAATTAATAAAAGAGTGCGTGTGAAAAATTAATTCAATTAAAATATTTTTACACTTACGACAATTGATCAATGAGATATCCATGAAAATGGGATAAGAGCTACGAATCGGAAAGTTCAAATTCTCAGTATTTTAAGCTCAAAGTATTTATTTAAAGAGAGAATTCACATAAATTTAGCATATGTTAACGTATCCTACTACATTTAAAGCGATGTTCTAAAAATAGCCTATGCCAACTTATTAAATATTAAGAATATATTTAAAAAAAAAATATGCCAAATGATAACAATTTTAATTTGCTCTTACAAATTCGGAATTTCATGAAAATTTTAATGAAATTTTGACTTTTGGGGGAAAAAAAATGTGCAGCGTCAAAATCACGGTATATGACTATTTGAACTTCTTTAATTAAACTTTCGTAATTATACCTTTTAAGTATTCTCATTCCCTCCGAGATATTCTCTACTTTATTCTTCTACCCGCATAAGAGCGTCGAGTGTAACTTGATACCATTTCTTGCCACAGAAGTCGTTTTCAAAGAAATCATAGATCTGCTATCGCTTCGCCAAAACGAATCTTTGGCAACGCAGCTTTGGTGCGAGAAAAAAAAAAAAAAAAAGATACCTCTCAAGTTCTACCTACCATGCGTTCAGATGGTAGTTCTCTTTTCAAATTTGGCAAATTGGAAAGTTACCTCCTTCTCGGATATACACCCCCATCAAAATGCAAGTGGACTCTCCCTGCCTTAAGTTCTTTCGTTCTGGAAGATTTTTTATTCACACCCCTATGGGCGCAAATTTTAAGGTTACATTTTTGTGAAACCATCAATTTCTTTCCTAGAAAAAGAAAATCACTTCTCCGCTTTTAAGATAATAGTTGAGACGTAAGGTTTATTCTGCCCCTTTTAATTTTTGTTTGGTAGGGATTGGATGCCCAGTTCTAATACTTAGGTAGTCTGCGTTTGAGGCATAATTCCTTGATTATTTTCTTAGGCGAAGAGGAAAATATCATTTAAAAGAAGGAGTTAGGTTAAATACCTTACCATAATTTTACTAGATGATGCTCCACACTTCACCAATGTGTAAAAAGTTTAGGATTTAATTTTTGGAACAGATGAACATATTAACATTCTTCTAACTTGTTTTTTTATTCTCATTTATTTATTTATTAGATTACATATTAAAGTAAACCATAATTTCTTTTAACCATCGCATAACAAAGAGTTTTTTGCTTTGTTAAACTATTGAAACAAATCTTATTAAAAAAAAAAAAAACCTTTTTAACCTATTGAAATAAGTCGTAACTGTTTAAGAATGAAATATAAAATTTCATTTGCTTTCATAGAATCTAAATATTTTATTTTTAAAAAAGAGAATAAAGCTGCAATTAAGAAATGAATGAAAATACTAATTTGATGAATTTTAGCTTCATTCAGAAATGCACACGACAGACTTACAACAGTTTTCTTATTGATAGGAGCTTCAAATTACTTTTCTCTGCACCGATAGAATTCTCACTAAGTAATATTATATAGAAAATGCTTAACGGATCAAATATTTTAAAGTATTTTTTTTATTGATCTCATTATATTAAATTCGCAGTTCACAAAAAGGAAAAATTATGATCAAATCAATCATCTTACATTTGCTTAAAGTATTTGAGCTGTCTAACATTACTTATAAATGCAATTAGAAGAGCATTTTGAACATTAACTTTTTGAAGTAAAACTTCTTTAGTCGCGACTAGGGGGTAACTCAGATTTTTTTCTGAAGGAAATAACGCTCAGTAAAGGAAGTGACGTATATGTCATATACTCCACGGCAAGCGCGCCTGAAAAAGAAGAATCACGAAAAATCCTACATTTTCGACCGCTGGCTCCTTTCGCGGACTTCATTGTTGAAAATGCATTATGATTACTATCATTATTTAGTTTTTCTTGAGATGGCAACGTTATCCACAAAATATGTATTTAAATATCTCGTTTTGCCGATGGCAACTAGTTGTAAAATTCTATATTCTCTGAGGAGTTTGTGAAGATTTCCGTTGGGAAATAACTTTTGAATTAAATTGTTTTTAAGAGGTCTAACTTTTATTTTCTTGATTGTGTATCGTTAGATTGTGACTAGTACTTATTTTCAGAAATAGAATTATTACTGCCGTGGTGGTATTTGATGAACATACAAATGCCAAACGCGTTTTAAAATAAACGACTTGGAGCAGTGATTAATATTTGGCGTCCGCTTACTAGAAAGCTGGGTTAGTAATTTGACTAACTCTTGATACGCTTTAACATTCATCGTGTAAAAATACGGGGAACCTGTTAGGGAAAGAAACGGCGATTTCTCGCCATTTCTTTGAGACATCAATCTTTATTTATATATCAATAAGCGTTTTGAAAGGTACATCCAACATAATATTTTACATGTAATCCCAACCTCACAGAAGGTTGTCGATAATCCTATTTTTAGATGAATAATATACAAGGTTTTGGTATAGCACAAAGAAATGGAACCTGTCTGCAATCGAACCGGAAAAGTAGTTGGAAATGTCAGTTTAAGAACACTTTTCCTGGATTCTAACCCAACTTCAAGGCAGAACATCGGTTTAAGAACAAGGAGATGGAACACCACAATTAAAGGGACAGTGGCTGCAAATGTACCTAAACAGCAGAGGGAAATTTTCGTTTAAGAACACTGTTGGAGGATCATACTTCGATCCCACGAAGGTAAATTTATAGGCGGGGACACTTCGCTTAGAAAGTTGGATAACGCCGTTGTTGCAAACAGATGGCGCTACGCACACTGGGTAACTGCGCATCTCAGGTTGTTTATATTTCCATCGAGGCGAAGTAAATGGAGATCGTTGAATTATCAAAACTTCAAAAAATTAAATGCATAGACTTATGAGCGTGATATATAGTAATTACTGGTTTCAGACGTGTTTTAATTACATAATTGTCTTATAATACTATTTCGTAGTGAATATAGGCAATAGTTTCGAAGTGAAGTGATATTATTATTTGTCAAATGCCAGTTGCATTGGCCGTTAGGCCATTAAACTCCTAAATATTATGTATGTCGTGTCTGTTATTATTTTACCCAAAAGATGTATTTTAAGAAATGTTAGTACGTAAGAAACGGACCCTGGCTGCAATCAATCCCAAACAATGGACAGAACCTGCAGTTTAAAAACATGGATACCGAATAATAATTCGAAACCTACTAGCAGACGAAATCAACGCTTAAGAGCACTGTGATAGAAAAACACAACAAAAATTACACTACCTGCATTCGAACACCACAAACAGAGGAAAACATCAATTAAAGAACACAGTTAAGTATAATACTAGGCAACGGACATCCCCCCCCCATTAGACCCAACTTTCAGACGGAACAATGGTATACGAAAACAGTTAAAGAATAATACTACAACATGGACACTTCCTGGATTCTAAGTAATCTATACTATTAAAATCTGTGCGCGTCTGTTTGTCCGTCCGTCTGTCTGTCTGTAACATCATCTCCTCCGAAACGGCAGGGAGTTGAGTTTCGATCGAGGTGTCCACAGATTCAGAAAATTCCGAGGAAGGTCTTCCGCTAATTTAAATTTCGAAATTCGAATTATTTTAGGAGATATTGATAAAAAACCCGTCAAAAACGCTAATTTTTGATCCCCGTAATTCCGCAATTGTAACCCCTGTAGTCAAAAAAGTGAGAAATAAGCATCGAGGTTGCCATGTTTGGCGAATTTATTAAATTATTTAGACTCCTGCAGTAAAAATAAAAGAATAATGATTTTTTTTTCCTGTTTAGATTATTTACAAAATTATTTTTAATGAAAGTATTGCGTGCATATGAAATCATAGCAGGAATTCAATGTTTTTTTATGTGTAAAAGAATAAGGTACTGGGAGATTTCCGAGACTAATATGTATATTTTTTAGTTTGGAGGGAAAAAATGGCTGATTTGGCGATTTTGAGAATGTAGTAGGTTCTACCGATTTGCACAGTTGTGGGCTTGGCGCAACTTACTGAGAGTGTAGCGAAATAGTATTTTTAATAACAAGCATAGGTTTTAATAGAATACGGAGCTATACTTCAATTTTTCATACAGAAATAATGCAGTTATTAAGTCGATTTTAAACAATCTATCTTCAGAATTTTCACCAAATTAAATAAACTGATTTAAGTTAGAGGAATTCCGCCAAATTTCAGAAAATAAAAATTCTCGCATTTTGTATACTGTCGTTACGGGGATTAAAACACGTTATAGTTAATAATTTAAATAACTGCTACTAATCAATTAGATGACTGTATTAAATTTTGGCGAGTGAACTATATAAATGATAGATAACTATTTCCCATTTTGATTGATGTTAAATCAATGCTTCGAATGATTCCCTGAAAACAAAAAAATCTCGCAAAATGGTGTATGTTGGCATTTTGGCGATCGAAGTACTGTGTAATAAATAATTTATTCTTATTTGTTAAAGCAGCGCTACGGAAGTTTCTTTTACTAGAAGCTGTTATTAAGGCGTAATTAATACTGTCTAATATATTTTTTGTTTTACGAATTGAAATGTATGTTGATTCCTACTTTAGTACATTTCTTAGCAAAGTTGGCGAAAAATATTCATAGTACAACTCTGTACGTATTATTAATCCCATTCCACAATTGAGATGAGCCGATGTCACTAGCGTATGCATAGATATTTTTTTTTTAATTCCGACAAACAGAGTATTGCGTATTGCCTTTCGTGTCAAGTTTAATTTGTGGTTTGAGCTATTTGCCATCGACTGGCGGCGTTAATTTCGCCAACATGGCAGTTCTAGCAAAGTAAACATGAATAACTCATTTCATGTTCTATTTTTAACATTGCTATAATTTCCGTAGCAACGGAATCCATTGTTGCCACTTAAGTTGTTAAATTTAACAATTAAGTGAAACCACTCACTTCTACAGCTTTTAAGACTCGAAAAAGGGAAAACGCATCAAACGTGAAACAAATAGAACTGTAACAGACTTGCGCTTTAAAAGTAATCGAAGTTTTCATGCAATTCTACATATCTTTAATTTTATTTCCTTCGCGTGTGGGTGTCATTTTTTACGTCATTTTTGCTTTTTTGCTGGCTGATTATCCGAAGCAGCACATAACCTCTAATGTTTTTGCTCCTCCGGACACAAGCAAGAGCGTATGTCCGGCGCGTATTTGTGTAACCCCACTGTGTTAATCAGAATTTTCTGGTGTCAGATTTTTTAGACCATTTTTTTTTTTTACCGCGGAGATTCCGATCCTGAAGTATTGATCACTGATACATGAGAAAAAAAGATGAATTATATGCAAGCAGGAGTAGCCAAAAATTTTTCATGGGAATGTTACGGGAGTGAAGAATATACATTTTGTATGGCAAAAAACTCCGCATGGGAGATTGTGACCCATATCCCCTCCTTAGCTACGCCACTGTACGCAAGCATCAGTTGTCATGTCATGAAAAGCCGTCGGAGATGGCAAACTCCGAAGTTATTCTGAGGGTTATACAAAATTAAAAATTTTACTTTTAGTAAATTTTACTTTTGATACAGTTCGGATATTTGGTTTTAATACATTTCGGCCACCAAGGTGAGATAAAATATTACTAAATACGGCAACCCAGAATTTTCTTAACTATTGAATTTGACACTATGCAACTACAGTAGATTCCCTATAACACGGTAGATACGTTCCGTGTTATAGGAAACCGTGTTGTACGGGTCCTGCGCTATACTCCACCTGGAGTGTGAACTGCGCGGTATAATCGCGGCAAAACTTATTCGCGCTCCGTAAAAATGCAATGATGTTTGGTGTTGCCATTCAAAAGGTATGCTAATTACAGGAACTAAAGCGTCATATTATCAGAACATATGTCTCATTTTACCGTGCTGTACAAGTCTCTTTTAACGTGTTACACGAAAACGATCGTAATGTTTTCGTCGTGTTCTAAGAATTCGTGTTGTAGACCCATGTTATAAAGGGGTCAACTGTAATCTGAAAAAAATGAAAAATGAAGTTAGTTATTTATTTAGAGCGAATTGACAGTGAGATAAACGTCAGTTTTATGTAACAAGTGTGATACTGCATTAAGTATTCAATAAGGGCAATAAGCTTTTTCTCAGAAGTTACATCACGAACGTTTTCATTTACAAAAGCGACATGATTTTCACCGGAGCAGGGTACATTTTTGGCTTTTAAACGTAAATGATGCCATCCATTGTTTCATGTAGGTTTTCTAATTTAGGTAAAGTTTAATAAAGTCGTGTGTAACATAACTGCGCTAATGCATTGTCCACTCTTTGAAAAATGCAAGATAAAATTGTTGTCAACATCTTGTAATTTTATTTATGAGGTATGTACTTTATATTAATGCTATAAATTAAACCTCACAAAGAGAATTATATGATGTAGAAATCAGGCATTTTTCGAAAGAGAAAAGTTTTGTCTGCATACCGTAAAGTTCTTTCTTTTTTGATCGCCACTCACATTGACGTAGTTTTTGTGGCATGTTGCAATCGTCTAAAATTTGCACTCATGACGTCAACTTTTAGTCACGATTCAAGTATTTTTTCATGTTTTGAGATTCCGCATTACTGGGTTTAATTCGAATTACGTATGTGTAAGGAAAATATTCGTTTCCCACCGTGCGGAGAACGGGTAAGCAGCTAGTCTATACTATTAAAATCTATGCGCGTCTGTCTGTAACATCATCTCCTCCGAAACGACGGGAAGCTGAGTTTCGATCGAGGTATCGAAGTATTCGGAAAATTCCGAGGAAGGTCTTCCGCTAATTTAAAATTCGAAATTCGAATTAGTTAAGGATATATTGATAAAAAACCCTTCAAAACGCTGATTATTGCTCTCCGCAATTCCGCAATTGTAACCCCGGTAGTCAAAAAAGTGAGAAATAAGCATCGAGGTTGCCATGTTTGGCGAATTTATTAAATGATTGAGACTGTTAAAGTAAAAATAAAAAAGAATTATGATATTTTCTCGTTTAGAACATTTGCTAGGTTATTTTTTAATTAAAGTATCGTGTGCGTGGGAAATCAGAGCAGGAATGCATTATTTTTTATACGTAAAAGAACAAGGACTTGGAGATTTCTGAGACTAATACGTGTAATTTTTTTTAGTTTGGCGAAAAATAAAATGTCTGATTTGGCGAGTTTGAGAAAGTAGTAGGTTCTACCGATTTGCACAGTTTTAAGCTTGGCGCAATTTACTGAGAGCGTACCGAAATAGTATTTTTAAAAACAAGTGTAGGTTTTATTAGAGTTTAGCTTTAATTTTTTTTTAATTTAGCAGTTATTAGTGCAGAAATAATGCAGTTATTAAGGCGAATTTAAACGATCTTACTTGAGAATTTTCACCAAATTATGTAAATTGATTAAAGTGAGGGGAAATTCCACCAAATTTAAGGTCATTGAAATTCTCGCATTTTGTACATCATAGTTAACGATGAATAAAACACATTAACGCATAGTTAATAATTTAAAATACTGCTCCTTTTCAAGTAGATGCTTGTTGTACTTTGGCGATCAAACCATATAAGTGATAGATTACTATTTCCTATTTTGGTTGCGGTTATTTCAATGCTTCGAATAATTCCTTGAAAAAAATCTCGCAAAATGGTGTATGTTTGCACTTTGGCGATCGAATGTGTAAAAAATCATTGATTCTTATTCGTTAAAGCAGTGCTACGGAATTTTTTTTTTCTGGTAACTGTTAGAATGGATGTAACTAATACTGTCTAATAATTTTTTTGCTTTACAAATTAAAATGTATGTTGATTCCTACTTTACCTTTCTTAGCACAGCTGTCGGTAAATATTCAAATATAGTGTAACGCTGTGTTTAATAGAGTGTGTTCTCGCGTTTGTGCTGCTAATTACATTCCACGATTGGAATGAGTCGATATTATGAGCATATGCTTGGATATTTTTTTAAATCCCACCAAAGGAGGTGTTATAAAATCGGAATTCTTTAAAAATACGAATGCTTTTGGAGGTGAATAAGAATAGTTTTTCAGCCCGGTAAAAATTGTGGGTATTGTAAGGATTGCGGGTAAATTTTTGAATTCGTTGTTAAGTTTAATTTGTGATTCATTTGCTATTTACCATTAATTTGTGGCATTATTACGCCAATATGGCAGTTCTAGCAAAGTAAACATGAATAATTAATTCATTTCATGTTCTATTTTTAAAATTCTACAGTTTCCGTAGTAACGGAATCCATTGTTGCCACTTAAGTTGTTAAATATAACAATAAGTGAAATCATTAATATCTACATCTTCTAAAACTCGAAAAATGAAAATGCATTAAATATGAAAAAAATAGAACATTAACACGCTTCTTTAATCTGCGCTTCTTTAAAAATAATCGAAGTTTTCATGCAATCTATTAAATAAATGTGAAAGTATGTTTGTTTGTTTGTTCGTCCGGGAACTCCTCCCACACCTTTCGACCGATCGGCTTGAAATTTTGCACATACATGTAAAACGACATAGAATAGTCCGTAGACTGCTTTAAAATTCTGGAAATCCACCCGTTCTCTAACTTTTTACGATTTTTCGCAATTTTCAGGGTAGAAAGCTACTCAAATAACCGATTTCAGCACATTCGTGAGCATAGTTAACAAAGTTAGATTTATTTATTTATTACTTTCAGTAATTCAAGTGAGACTGACGTCATTTTTATGTCACGAGTGTAAAAATGCATTAAAAATCCTGGTTAACAAGTTTTGACAAAATATTACACCACGAGCGAAATAATAATCTTCCATCCAGATTATCAGATGCTGTAGAAAATAAAATAACGTTTTTTTTTCTTTTTCTTCTTTCACTAATTCATGTTAGATATCGCAACTGACAATGGTGTCATTTTGACCTCATGAAAATGAGTTAGAAATCTAATTACATTAAAAGGTTTTGACGCAAAAATTACTATTATAAAAATTCAAAGTATTTTGTTTAATGCGCGTGTTACCCTTAGCGATTTTTGAGCTCTGTGATTTTTCAGCAACCATAATAACGAAAGGAAATTTGCATTTTTTTTTAAATCGTGGGAAATTCAAATGTTGGCACAAGATGCAAAATACTAATTAACATAATTCATAGTATTCGCTATCGGTTTGACGACGGTCGTTGTATGTATTCCCAAAAATCGTGCAAAATGCCGCCAAATTTTGACACCTTTTTGCGGTATATTATCTATATTAGATATACTCTTTTATTGTTAAATTTTAGCTACTTAACAAGCTCTTGCACAAGAGTTATATCATTAGCAAAATGGATACGGAAAATATTTGAAATACCGATTAGCTAGTAATAACCCCAATATCTCTCAAATTAACTTTAATAAAGTTCTGTTGCAAGCGAGAGTTTTTCAACGCCGTATGTTTCAATATACGTTTGAAAACTACTGCGCGAAATGACTAAATTCGACTGCCCTGGTCAGAACGTGACGTCATAGATTAAAAGTTGTCTGAAATTCGTAAACTCTGCAGCACAATTTAACGCCCTATTCGCAAGTTGAGCGATTCCAAATAGTTCCTCGAGATTACACAGTTTGATGTTT
The DNA here is from genome assembly GCA_038373885.1 of Cheiracanthium punctorium. NCBI lineage: Eukaryota > Metazoa > Arthropoda > Arachnida > Araneae > Cheiracanthiidae > Cheiracanthium > Cheiracanthium punctorium. The sequence continues at coordinate 67,949 of JAWZYV010013943.1, forward strand.
TCACGAGTCTGAACCATGGTGGATTTAAATATTATTTCAATTGGTACAGCTTGGATGTTTTCCACCATTGCGAGATGAAATATTTTGCTGTGCTAAATACGCCAATCAAACAAGAAAAATATATGGCGATCTGTTTTAATGGCAATGCATAAATTTCACAGAATCGCCAAAAGTAGAAAGGCATAATTGGTTTAAAATATCTGTTTCTTTAAATTGAGCATTAAAGACTGAGAAACGAAGATAGATAAAATTAATATAAGTAATAGATAGTATTCTCATCTTTATCTCTGGTAGTAATAGTAGATTTATTGGGATTAAAGAACAGTATACCACATTAATAACTATTTCGTGAAATTAAAAGTGTTATATTCATTATTTCTCAACGATCGTCTTATAACTATATAAACCATAATCCTGCGTTGCGTAATATATTCCACGGTAGTTTCAACAAAAAGACTACTTGAACTTTTTGACATTTTGCTTTTGCATAGTTACAATTAGATTTTAGTAAAATATTCGTTTCCTACCGTGCGAAGAACGGGTACGCAGCTAGTCTATACTATTAAAATCTGTGCGCGTCTGTCTGTCTGTCTGTCTGTAACATCATCTCCTCCGAAACGGCTGGAAGTTGAGTTTCGATCGAGGTATCCACTGATTCGGAAAATTCCGAGGAAGGTCTTCCGCTAATTTAAATTTAGAAATTCGAATTAGTTTAGAGGATATTGATAAAAAACCCCGTCAAAAACGCTGATTATTGCTCTCCGTAATTCCGCAATTGTAACCCCAGTAGTCAAAAAAAGGAGAAATAAGCATCGAGGTTGCCATGTTTGGCTATTTTATTAAATTATTTAGACTCCAGCAGTAAAAATAAAAGAATAATGATTTTTTTTTTCTATTTAGATTATTTACAAAGTTATTTTTTAATTAAAATATTGCGTTCATGTGAAATCAGAGCAGGAATTCCATGATTTTTATTCAATGTTAAGTAAAAGAATAAGGGATTGAGAGATTTCCGAGACCAATATGTATATTTTTTAGTTTGGCGAAGAAAAAAAATGGCTCATTTGGCGATTTTGAGAAAGTAGTAGGTTCTACCGATTTGCACAGTTTTGGGCTTGGCGCAAATTACTGAGAGCGTAACGAAATAGTATTTTTAATAACAAGTATAAGTTTTACGGCACTATACTTCAATTTTTCATATAGAAATAATGCAGTTATTAAGGCGATTTTAAAGGATCTATAGAATTTTCACCAAAAATTAAGTAAACTGATTTAAGTTAGAGGAATTCCGCCAAATTTCAGAAAATTGAAATTCTCGCATTTTGTACATGGTAGTTAACGGTGATTAAAACCCGTTATAGTTAATAATAATTTAAATAACTGCTACTTATCAATAATATGCCTGCATTAAATTTTGGCGATCGAACCATATAAATGATAGATAACTATTTACCATTTTGATTGCTGTTAAATCAATGCTTCGAATGATTCTCTGAAAACAAAAAAATCTCGCAAAAGTACTGTGTAATAAATAATTGATTCTTATTTGTTAAAGCAGCGCTACGGAAGTTTCTTTTACTAAAAGCTGTTAGAAAGGCGTAATTAATACTGTCTAATATATTTTTTGTTTTACGAATTGAAATGTATGTTGATTCCTACTTTAGTACATTTCTTAGCAAAGTTGGCGAAAAATATTCAAATGTAGTGCAGCTCTGTACGTATTATTAATTCCACTCCACAATTGAGATGAGCCGATGTCACTAGCGTATGCATAGATATTTTTTTTTTTATTTTTTTTTTTTTTTTGAATTCCGCCAAACAAATTATTGCGAATTGCCTTTAGTGTCAAGTTTAATTTGTGGCTTGAGCTATCGGCCATCGACTGGCGGTGTTAATTTCGCCAATATGGCAGTTCTAGCAAAGTAAACATGAATAACTCATTTCATGTTCTATTTTTAACATTGCTATAATTTCCGTAGCAACGGAATCCATTGTTGCCACTTAAGTTGTTAAATTTAACAATTAAGTGAAACCTCTCATTTCAACAGCTTTTAAGACTCGAAAACGTGAAAACGCATCAAACGTGAAATAAATAGAACTAACTGTAACAGACTTGCACTTTAAAAATCATCGAAGTTTTCATGCATTTCTACCCATCTTTAATTTTCTTTCCTTTGCGTGTGGATGTCATTTTTTACGTCATTTTTGCTGTTTTGATGGCAGATTATCCGGAGCAGCACATAACCTCTAATGTATTTGCTCCTCCGGACATAAGCAAGAGCGTATGTCCGGCGCGTATTTGTGTAACCCCACTGTGTTAATCAGAATTTTCTGGTGTCAGATTTTTTAGACCATTTTTTTACCGCGGAGACTCCGATCCTGAAGTATATTGATCACTGATAAATGAAAAAAAAAAAAGATCAATTATATGCAAGCAAGGGTAGCCAAAAATTTTTCATGGGAATGTTACGGGAGTGAAGAATATACATTTTGTATGGCAAAAAACTCCGCATGGGGGTTGTGACTAGGGATGGACGCGAGACGTGCGAGACGAGAATCGGGGCTGTCTCGTCTCGTCTCGCAGTGGTAAACCTCTGTCTCGTCTCGCGTCTCGTCTCGTCTCGCAAACACTGTGTCTCGTCTCGCGTCTAGCAAAGAAATTGCTGTCTCGTCTCGCACGAGACGCGAGACGTTTCGCGAGTCTCGCAAAATTAAGGACTGCGATTTCGTTACCATTTTATACTAACTTATTATTGGGATTTTATTGAAAATTAATATTAATAATAACAATTGCTTACATATAGCCACATTAGTAGATATATTAATAACTATATCAGCATATATCGGCATTTGAATTAAAAGAAATTGAGATTTAATCCGTATATATAATTTCACACCGAAAATATAGTATTTATTTTTATTTACTAGCTGCGTGCCCGTTCTTCGCACTTTAGTAAACGAAAATTTTCCTAACATGAGTAATTTCAATTAATTCCAGTGATGTGGAATCTAAAATAAAAGCAAAATTATTTGACTCTAGATATAAAGTTTGCGTCATGAGTATTAACCTGGCATCATTGCAATATAATGACTCAAAAGACTACGTCAGTGTCATTCGCGATCAGAAAAGTGAAAAGCTTAGCAGTTTGCAGAGAACTCCCGACTTTCAAAATGTGTTATTTCTACATCATACTGTAGTTCTACATCATACTGTTCAAGTTGTAGGATTAAATACCTCAGACACTACATGAAATGGACAACCGTTTGTTTTAAAATAGCTGCGCACCCGCTCTTCATACGAGAAGTAGCGAATATTTTACTAAAATCATATCTGCATGAGACAAAACAGATTTTTTTTTTAAGTTCAAGTAATCTCCTCTGTTGAAATTACTGCGGGATATATTAACACAAATTAGAATTACTTATCGTTCAGTTGGTTGTAAGATAACCCTTGAAAAATTATAAACAGAACACTTTTAGTCTTTATTAAATCTCTACTATTTACTTTAACGTCAATTTCAAGTCTCTAAAATATGTGTAATTTTTATATTAATGAAAACAAGATTTTGTTAACGATAATTATAATTATTTGCCTAATATTTCCAATAACATTACCGTGTGTGCATTTTTAGATTTCATTATAGTATCTCAGTTGGTTAATAGACGTCTTATTTTTTGTTTATATTTTAAATTACTGAACAATTAATTTGTTGACGACCATCCGTTTGTACTTTTCCACAATAATTTTTAGCGATAGTACCACAGTCGTTATGGTCGCCCTGTTTACAGAAAAATTAAACCATAATTCCCCTAATGTATATCCAGTGTGGATTTAAAAAAAAAAAAAATGAAAAGACATCTAACAGGCGAAGATAATTTTAGAATAGGAACCCAACTGCAAGATAAAATGATGGGGAGGAAAAAAATTTATAAAAGTTTTGCAAGCCGAAGAAAGGGAAAACATGATAATATAAACGAACATAGTTTTTAAAAAAATTGCTTGCATTTCTTTCCGTCCGATATTAATATATAAGAATAAAAAATGTCATTTTAATCTCTTTAAAATAGGCCAACAATAGGGATTTAACCGCCCCTAGAAAGTTGTTACCAGAGTGGGCGCCCCCCCCCCTACGCACGCCGCAACGTGCGGGAAAGTTTGAGGATAATATCGGTACAAGGATATTTCAACCAAGGATATTCAACCATATTTCAACCTACTCAGACTAAGCATCAATGCGAATGCAAGTTGCTCTACTTCTAATCTATCTCTGATATACCCGAAACCCGATTATCACAGGGGCAAGGGGGGGCCCATATATATCCCGATTATCTAAATTATAAATTCATATGTACTGAAATAGTAATTGTGGGGAAAAAACTGAATTTTCTCTATAATATAGGTATTACCTAATTGTCTATCACTAGATCAAGTTAAAGATATTTTTTTGGGGTGATAAATACGATTTGATTAAAGTACAAAAACTACAGTTAACTGAAATGCAATTTTCGAGTACAACAGCGGTCAAAACTGGGTGAAAATGCTTAAAAAAGGGGGGGCTCAGTAAAGGGGCTTAATGCGTAAAAAAGGGGATAGTAAGGGGGGGGCAAACTTAATGCCCCAGGCCCCGTCTAAAAGTGGTCAGATTTGAACATACCGTACCGCCTTTCCTATTTACTTATTATTTTTCTTTCAACTCTTCTCTGTTTTCTTTTTTTTTCCGCCTCTTTCTTTATCCTCTCCTTTGTGTGTTTTGTATATCTCTCGTCTGTTCTAATTTTAAATATTACGTGTTTGTGCGTATTGTAGAGTGCTGATTGTATACCAGGACCGAAAACGAAGGAGACGCAAGTTAAACGGTAGAGGCTTCAGGCAAATTGTCGCTTTTCAGATCGTATTTATGCGAGACATCTCGCGCGAGACAAGACTCTGTCACGTCCCGCAAAATATTTCCTTTCTCGTCTCGCGTCTCGTCTCGCAAAAAAATGCCTGTCTCGTCTCGCGAGACAATGCGAGAACGCGAGACAATGCGAGAATTCTCGCGTCTCGCGTCCATCCCTAGTTGTGACCCCCTATCTCCTCCTTGGCTACGCCACTGTACGCAAGCATCAGTTGTCACGTCATGAAAAACCGTCGTAGGTGGCAAACTGCGAAGTTATTCTGAGAGTTATACAAAATTAAAAATTTACTTTTAGTAAATTTTACTTTTGATACAGTTCGAATATTTGGTTTTAATACATTTCGGCCACCAAGGTGAGATAAAATATTACTAAATACGGCAACCCAGAATTTTCTTAACTATTGAATTTGACACTATGCAACTACAGTAGATTCCCTATAACACGGTAGATACGTTCCGTGTTATAGGAATCCGTGTTGTACGGGTCCTGCGCTATACTCCACCTGGACTGCGGACTGCGTGATATAATCGCGGGAAAACTTATTTGCGCTCCGTAAAAATGCAATGATGTTTGGTGTTGCCATTCAAAATGAATGTTAATTACAGGAGCTAAGGCGTCATAATATCAGAACATATGTCTCCTTTTACCGTGCTGTACGAGTCTCTTTTAACGTGTTACACGAAAACGATTGTAATGTTTTCGTCGTGTTCTAAGAATTCGTGTTGTAGACCCATGTTATAAAGGGGTCAACTGTAATCTGTAAAAAATGAAAAATGAAATTTGTTATTTATTTAGCGCGAATTGAGAGTGAGATAAACGTCAGTTTTATGTAACAAGTGTGATACTGCATCAAGAGTTCAATAAGGGTAATAAGCTTTTTCTCAGAAGTTACATCATGAACGTTTTCATTTACAAAAGCGACATGATTTTCACCGGAGCAGGGTGCATTTTTGGCTTTTAAACGTAAATGATGCATCCATTGTTTCATGTAGGTTTTTTAATTTAGGTAAAGTTTAATAAAGTCGTGTGTAACATAACTGCGCTAATGCATTGTCCACGCTTTGAAAAATGCAAGATAAAATTGTTGTCAACATCATGCAATGTTATTTATGTGGTATATATACTATATATTAATGCTATAAATTAAACCTCACAAAGAGAATTATATGATGTAGAAATCAGGCATTTTTCGAAAGAGAAAAGTTTTGTTTGCATACCATAAAATTATTTCTTTTTTGATCGCCAGTCACATTGACGTAGTTTTTGTGTCATGTTGCAATCGTCTAAAATTTGCACTCATGACGTCAACTTTTAGTCACGATTCAAGTATTTTTTTCACGTTTTGATATTCCACATTACTGGGTTTAATTCGAATTATATATGAGTGAGGAAAATATGCGTAGGGAAAAGCAAGTCTTAAGTATTAAACCATCCTTATTCATTTCCTTTCACCGAAAACAAAATGGTTTGACGCTATATTTCCCTCTGATTTTGAAGCTGTCCACAACTTGTGTGCATTTCCTCTTCTTCGTATCCTCACCCCTATTTTGCCAGTGAACTCGTCCAGTTAGCGCATGCATCTTTGAGTCCATCGGCGCGCTTATGATGGGGGGGGGCAGTGCGTAATTTATGGAAACCCCCTCTAGCTCTATTTATTAAAATTCGTCCCCCATTTAAATATAAATTGAGAGAGAAAGGATACCTTCTTACTGAGTAAATAATGCCTTATTTGAAAATTTACAACATGATTTATTAGTGAACACAAGAGGTATTTCAAATTATTTCATCCCCATCAAAGTATTAACAAATTGTCTTTGATTGAGCCGAATGAAATCTCCTTTAGTAATGCATTAAGACCAATTTCAAATACAATAATAATGATTAGTAACCAGAAAATTCTTGATTGATCAAATAGGTGTCCCAAATGCTTAAAAATAATTTACTTTAATGGTTTTATCTTATTATACTGATTATTCCCCAAGGGGAGAAAAGTTTTCCTTGAGTAGATTAAATTTTCCTCATTTGTTTCAACATTAAGATGACTCTGTTTCTAAAAGTATTTAGCCAACCTCTTTTGAAATGAAAGTTTAAAATTTATTGAGTAATACTTAAAGATCATGCTTAAAGCTGTGTGCTGTGGTTTCAACTATTTCGATTTTGTGATTAATGGGGATTTCACATACCGGATGTTTCAAACGGTTTCGTTAAATGGGGAACTTTTAAAATGTTTTGTTGCAATACAGGTTTAATTACATTCTTTTCTGAAATATTCCACAACTTTCTCCTGGAAGTTTTTGTGTTTTGATTTCGTATAGTTTCAAGTTTCAACATTACTAAAACACAAAATGGTTCACAGTAGGCTTATATGCTACGCTTACATGCATTGTGTTCGATACTAATGATTATAAATTTACCTTTGGCACACCAACTCCACAGAGTTTAGTTTAGAAGGGTACACGCCTAGGCTATGTTACACTCTTAAGATTTATTTACAGTCTACTTATTATCTATGTTAAGTGTAGTGTGCAGTGTATAATCATGCCGCGTTTCTGTAATCATAATCAAACTTTCCTCTTCATTGGATTTGCCTGTGAATGGAATTTGAACTAATTAGCAGCGAAACCTATGTTTGGATGTGTATAATTGCAAATACGCGTTTTATGTCCTCTGAACCTTCGACTAAGATAGTCTCAATAAATTTGTGTTTCGTATAATACAGGGTGCCCCAATAAAAAGGCTAATGCGATTTAATTCTTTAGGTTTAGAGGTATGTGGGCAAAATAAGGTAGGAAAAAATACTACGGCATGAAAAAATTCCTATTGTCAATTTTCTAAAAGCTACACTTTTAAAATTTGTATACTACCCAAAAATAGAAAAAAAAATTCCAATTCGTAAAATGTGTCTCTTACACTAATTAGGTGCTTATAAAATTTTAACTTTTAACCATAAAACGTCTCAGATGTCTTTAATTGCATTGTATTGTATATTAAGGTAAAGTTACTCGAGGGCTATCTTCCTAACGGTCGCATTCACTAATCGCGATTATCTGTGAATCATCCGGGGTTAGGCGAATGGGCACAAAATTGTTATTCTCAAATGCAAATAATCTGCTCTTGATCTCTCTCTGAGCCCAACCTCGATCAGGGGTTGAGAGAGAGTTGTCTGAGAATTCGAACCGGTTTTGGCGCGCCGGTAACCTCCCCCAGTCGCAATCGTCCCCCAAGCACTTGGTGCTCCTTGGCGAATGATAGCGACCTGTATCCACTTTATCCACCAAAGCCAGGTATTATCTGCGGATAGTAGGAGTCGGGCTTGTGAATAAGATAAAAAGGGACCCGTGGACATTTCACAGATTGTCCTAAAGTGCGGATTGAAGGATCCATGAATAGTCTGGGGGGAAAACTCGCTGTCGTGAATACGGGCGTAAGGAGTGGGTGCCTCTGGAAGACTTTTTAATGGGTTCTAACGCGAGTATCTGTAAGTAGAGATGGTCAGGGACTATATTTGAATTTGAATGTAAATATTTATTGCTTGGGTGCAAAAAATTATTTTCTTTCGTGATTACTATACGATCCCTGAAATGTAATCATTAGATGAGATTTTTTTCTCCTCGAGAGCCTTTGAAAAGTGATTTAAGTCAGCATATATTTATCTTCATATCTCTGACACGTTTTAGAGTATAATTCTCAAATTTTGGGCATCATCTCATTAGTCTATGGGAAACATTTTGCTTTACGAGGGTGGTACACAAATTTGAAAAGTTTCAATTTTTGAAAGCTAATGAAAAGAATTTTCTCTTATTGCATATCCTTTTTCCTACTTTAGTTTGAACATTTAAAAGATTTACATTGCCCACTTCTCTCTAATAGATAATGAATTAAACCGCGTTACCGCCTTTTTGGGTTGCATACTTTTCCGTTCTGTAAAGTGAATGCTTAACGGCGTATTTCGGAAAAGCAACTTGATTTTGGTACATAACTAAAAATAAACTAATGCCAATTTCAACATTTTTAGAGTGTCTCTTTACAAGCTGTACTACCTTTTAATTTTAGTTTAGCTTAGCTGTTCTGAAGTAAATGTTAACGTTAGAAGTGAAATATTTTGTCTGCTCTGATCGAGTAAGCTTTAAGCTTTTTTCAATAACGGGAACGGGGATCATAAAAGTGCCTGCATTTTCCCGTACGAAGAACGGATTATTCAGCTGGCATGAGTAAAAGAAATATTTTCAGAGGCATAAGTTATCAGAAGTGATCCCGTCCAAAATTTCGATGATCCACTTTGTTGTGTACTTAAGGCTGTTGTTCGAATAATGTCTTGTGATCAGAATACGAATAGAAATAAACCAATCATGTGAAGAGCTCCGAAATTTTTACAATGTCTGTACAAGCTGTACTACACAATAAAATAAACGTCAAAATTGTATCAGTTACCATTCTTTTTGAAAAAATCCTTAAAAATCGAAAATTTTGCAGGGCGTGTCTCTCTTAAAGATGTTGTTGTGAAATTAGATGCTTGAGAATTTTTTCTGGAAGTTCCATAAAAGGCATTGTGTTTTCGTTATTTCACTTGGAGCAGCTTATAAAGAAGCATCCTGAGTTTTTTCGAATTGTTGGAACAAGTAATTTATTTTAATTTGTGATCCAAGACCGTGAGACAGGTTTTGTTTCTTTGAACTTCACCCTTCACGAGATCATTTATCCCCTCCCGCCTTTCAAAATAAGACATCTATTAATTTCTCTAAATTCTGAAAATAATTTTTTTCTCTGAACAGGACGTCTACTAATTTTCGGATAATGGTATTTGCATACGAGAAAGAAAAATAGCTTGAGGTTTACAAAGTTTTTCAACCAATTTGAGTAGAATAAGAATATTAAAAAGTTTTCGTAAAAGTTTTGCCGCAAAAAGTTTTGAGATACTCTAAAGAGGCAAGCCAATCATTCTTTGACTATGTAAAATGGCAAATGCTTTGATAATTGTCTTAAAATTACACAGAAAAAGTAATCAATAATTCATAAATAAAATTTTGTGGCATTTTGTGATAAATAAATGATTTTGATTTTAATTAAAATTCGTCCCTTTAGAACTTAGCAACCATGTGGCATCAGGATGCTCTTTGATGAGATTCTAACTTTATTAAAACTTTCAAGAGTTATTTATTAATTTCTTGACTAACAAGTAACCTCACGGCAAAGTCCATCCTCATGGTTAGTGGTTACCAATTTAAAATTGTATGCGTATTAAATAAAATAAAATTGGACCATTTATTGCAAATGTATATAAAATATTACTCATAAATTGTTCTTGTGCCTGTGTATTGTTTTGATACCACTATTGAGTAATTTTCTAGTTTCACTGTCAAAGGTTTGACTGCCTGACTCGGGTCTTTTTAATAACGCAAAAAACTTAAAGATGTACTTATTTCTAGATTTGGTTTTATTATTATTACTTTTAGAGAAGAGAGGTGGTTTTGATTGCTTATTTTTTTATGTTACGGAAAGTTACACGAGGGCTATTTGCATGGGTGGGGATGCTTTGAACAAAGGACTTCTTCAGGGGTTCTACAGCGTATCGACTTTACATCTGGAAAAAAAAAGTTTTTGAAAGGATCTCATTTCGTTTTGGAAGAAGTTCTTCTTTAAAATGAACAGAAAATAAACGAGGCATACATACGGACAAATTGGTAAATAAACAATTCACATAAAATGTCTTAAGCGTATAATTCATCTCAATTAAACAGAATTGTGCGATTAAATCAGTTACCCCATTGACGGGCGGTGGTTCTGTCGTGAAACCACCTTATTTTAGCTCTTTCACTGCTAGTCGAAAAAAAAAAAAAGATTATATGGCTCGAACGCTTAAAAAGTGCAGTCGTCTCCATCGATCTTTTTAACTACCAAGAGCAATTCAGTCGATCGAATCGCCCATCTGGCGTCACACAGATCCAGTAGCGGCAGTTTGCAGTAGTAGAAGTTTGCTCCACGCACCACTGGTTTGTTTGTTTGGTGTTATGACATACCTACACGAGGGGTGTCTGTCTACGGGGGTTGCTTTGTTCGTAGGATTTATTAAGGGGCTCTAACGCGCATTCATGTTACATCTGAAGAAAACCTACAAAAACTCCAGAACGTTAGATCGACAACCACGTGGTAGGCCCGAACGCAGGACCTTCGCACTTCAGCCGTCTACCATGATCAATGTCTTATGCACTCGGGCATGATGGGGGCCTTGCTCCGCTTGTCAGGGTTATTGAAGTGACATCTGATATTGGTTGCTATCCGAAAATCCGCAATTCTGGTAAAATTGAGTTAAATGGATACCTAGATCGCTGTATCAAAAACCTATCCCATAAAAACGTTTAATATTAAATTTATAAAAAAGACCTTGGGAGAATTAAAAGAAAAAAAATCTTGGTTAAATGAAAAAAAAAACCTCAATTGTTATGAAATTTGATCAAATCATTTCTGGTGAATTTCTTTCTAAGCTATTACAGTAGACTTTAGTGGTTTCAAAGTGTGGTCGCTACACTTTTTAGGGAGAAAAGTGTAGTTAATCCGTTATTTGGTATAAAGTGTAATCTCGACATCTCGAGTAAATGTGTTTTCCTTTACAAACTGACAGACCCCCCCCCCTTTTATTTAATTTCGTTAACTCGAATTCCAGATATTTCGAATTTTTCTGGTGTTTCTTCGGCTTCGAGAAATAGAGGTTATACTGAATATTGAATGCTTGGAAGTACTATATTATCATTTAGCCTATGGGTACAAAGACGAGTAGATAAGACACCATGGTAGACATATAGATGGTAGTATGTATGGTATAGTACGGTAGACTGAAATGTGAAGATCCACGGTTGTGGACTACCGTGCGGCTGTCGATCTACCTGTCTGGAGTTTTGCAAGGTCTTCTCAAGATGAACGTGAATATGCGTTAAAACCCCCTTAAAAAAGCATCCGCGCTTTTACACAGAGCGGATGCCTTTTTAAGGGGGCTCCCGCATTTTAGCACAAACCGAGTAAGTGCTAAAATGCGGTACTTGGTATACAATAATCTTGAATATTTTTGGAATTACTATCTATACTATTAAAATCTGTGCGCGTCTGTCTGTGTGTGTGTGTGTAACATCATCTCCTCCTAAACGGTTGGGAGTTGAGTTTCGAACGAGGTATCCACTTATTCGGAAAATTTCGAGAAAGAACCTCCGCTAATTTAAATTTCGAAATTCGAATTAGTTTAGGAGATATTGATAAAAAGCCCCGTCAAAAACACTAATTTTTGCTCTCCGCAACTCCGCGATTGTAACCCCTGTAATGAAAATGTGAGAAATAAGCATAGAGGTTGCCATGTTTGGCGAATTTATTTAATGATTTATACTCTTGCATTAAAAATAAAGGAATAATACTTTTCTTCTGTTACGAATATTTGCTAGGTTATTTTTTAATTAAAATATCGTCTGCGTGGGAAATCAGATCAGGAATTCTATATTTTTTATACGCAAAAGAAAAAGGATTTGAAAATTTCAGAGACTAAAGTGTATAACTTTATAATTTGGCGAAAAAAATTGTCTTATATGCCGATTTTTGAGAAAGTGGATTCTAGTGGTTTGCACAGTTTTAGGCTTGGCGCAATTTACTGAGAGCGTAAAGAAATAGTATTTTTAAAAACAAGTGTAGGTTTTACTAGAATTTAGCCTGAAATTTTAATTTTCTGTTCAGAAATAATGCAGTTATTAAGGCGATTTTAAATGATTTTCATCAAGTTAAATAAATTGATTTAAGTCAAGGAAACCCCGCCAAATTTCAGAAAATTAAACTTTTTCATTTGTATTGCTAATTCTATGCCCCGATTGAAATGAGTTGGTGTTACGAGCGTATGAATAGATAATATTTTTTTAATCCCGCCAAACAAGGTGTAACAAAATAGGAAGTCTTTATAAATACGAATGTTATTTGAGATGAATAAGAATATTTTTTAAACCCAGTAAGACTAGCTGGTAATGCCTTTAAATTATTGCATTTATTGTTAAGTTTAATGTGTGATTCATTTTGGCTATTTGCCATCGACTGCCGACGTTAATTACGCCAAAATGGCAGTTCTAGCAAAGTTAACATAAATAAATCATTTCATATTCTATTTTCAACACTGCTACAGTTTCCGTAGCAACGGAATCCATTGTTGCCACTTAAGTTGTTCAATTTAATAATTAAGTGAAACCACTCATTTCCACAGCTCTTAAGACCCAAAAAAGTGAAAACGCATTAAATATGAAACAAATAGAATTTTAACATATTTGCGCATTAAAAATAATCGAAGTTTTTTCAGGCAATTCTGCATATTTTTCATTTTATTTACTTCGCGTGTGACGTCATTTTCACGTCATTGTCTTCTGTTTTGCTGTCAGATTATCCGGAGAAGCAGATTACACGCTAACGTATGTGCTGCTTCGGCGGACATAAGGAAGCAATTTGTCGGTTGCGTATTTGCCTAACCCCTCTGTGTGTCTAAATTGAAGCAATGAAACTTTGTAGGCGTTTTTTTTAACTAGAAAAAGGCAGATTAACGTCGTTAACGTGGAAAAAATATATATGGAAAACTATTTAATTTGTAGCCGTAATGCGAAATGATAATCGATTATTCACATGGGCAAAGCAACAAAATTTCGAAAGTATGAAAAGTCAGGAATATGAAATGAAAATCCAAAATAAATCACCAGAGACTATAGGATAAGCATCGTGTACGAGAATGATATTGCAATCATGTACATAACAAAGGCGCTTTGCAAGGAATACAAAATATAATGTGAAATTAATTGCTCTTTCTTCCCATGGCTTTTTCGGAATCTTTCCGAATAACGGGATCCGATGTGCTTAGAATATTTCATATAAATTACTTATATGTTAAAGTTCTATTTATTTTTTCATATATATTCCAGTTACTCCAGTTACAAGACCAAGAGCTCTAGAAACGATTTCAGATTCTGTTTAATATTGAATTTGACACTATGCAATTAATCTATGTTAAAAATAAAATATGAAATTAGTTATTTATTTAGTGTGAATTGGCAGTGAGCTCAACGTTAGTTTTATGTAACAAGTGTGCTACTGTATTAAGAGTTCAGTAAGGGTAATAAGCTTTTCCGCTTAAGTTACGTCACAAATGTTTTCATTTACGAAGGAGACAAGATCTTCACGGAAACAGGATGCATTTTTGGTTTCTGAACGTACAATGTGCATCGATTGTTTCGTGTAGGTTTTTTAAATTTGGGTAAAATTTAATAAAGTTATCTTCAACATAACTGTGCTAATGCATTGTCCACGCTTTACGAAATGCAAGATAAGATAAAATAGTATTCAACATCATGTAATGTTATTCATATGGTATGTATGAATGCTATAAATTAAACCTAAAATGGAGAATTATATGTAGAAATAAGGCATTTTTCGAAAGAGAAAAGTTTCGTCTGCATACCGTAAAGTTCTTACTTTTCTGATCGCCAGTGACAATGGTGTAGTTTTTGTGTCATCATGTTGCAATCGTCTCAAATTTCCACTCATGGAGTCAGCTTTTCGTCAGAATTCCAGCAATTTTTCACTGTTAGAGATTCCTATTACTGGGTTTAATTCGAATTATATGTGTGTAAGGAAAATATTCGTCTCCTACCGTGCGGAGAACGGATAAACAGCTAGTATTTATCATAAAGCTTGTGGGTAGGTTAAAAAAAATGTGAAGTTGTTAAACGAAAACTTAATCCCACTCGATATTTATTTCAAAATTTATAATTCTGAAACTACATTTTAAACTTTTTTCAGAATTAAGTTTTTAGGGATTCGCACTTTAGATAGCTGAAATGCTTATTTTTATCGGATTACATTATATCGTAAATCTATTTTTAAATAAAAAATAAAGAAGGAAACACTAAATTTAAATTTTATTCCTGTTTCGAGATTTCTTGAAAAGAAAAGCAAATTCAAAACAATTCTTTTGAGATTACGACAACATTAAATCTCTTTCGTCCGGATTTTTAATAATAGAATTTGATACCTTGTTTTAAACTGAAATCCAAAAAAGAAGGTAAATAGTTTTGCTATTAAAGAATGCAGAAAATAGAACGAAGAATCGATTTTTCTAGTATTTTTCTTTCTATAAGTGTACAAAATTTGCTACCAAAACTCTTTAAGGTAGGACAAAATTATTATAGATATGGGATCAAATTAATTCTAACGTATTCTAATTCAAATATAATTTGAATTTATTATAAATAAATTCAAATTAGATAAGAATTAATTGTATTTCAAATGCAGAATATGGAGACTTTTAATTAATTTTATATTAATTAATTATCATTTGAAATAATTGATATGATTTTTTATATATTTTTTGCACTATTTAAAAGGAATTATGAGAAAATTCCTGCAAGATGCTAATTTTATAATTGAAAATTTCTTGAAAAACATACGCCAAATTCTCGAGATCTTCTTTTTTTTTAAAATCAACAAGTACTTTGCATTTCAAATGCGTGAATGAATGTGGATTTTTATACGATAACTATGATGGTGTGCGTGTGTGTATTTGACAGTCTATATGCAATTTTATTTAGTGTATCTCCTAATCCTTCAATTACCATGCTTGATAGAAGCATTACTCATGAAAAAGAGAAACATTTTAGAACTAAGAGTTCTCAGATATTGTCGTAATACAGCTTTGTAATAATGTAAAATCCTTGGAATATCTGCATTACAGAAATGTAATACAGACATTATTTTTCCTCTTTATTAACGACTATTTTGTGCCTCATTAAAAAAATCACACTGCACTTAGCACTTCAACACCTGGCCATGTATCCTTCAACAAATCCATCTTTTCTATCTGAAATTTCGAACATTTAGTATACTACTAACTAGTAGCATTTGATTGCTGCAATCGTTTGTTGGACGTTAGACATGGAGCATCGTTCGCCCGGGGAGTATAATCTCTCAAGAGAGTTCTTGTTACTTTACTTTGTGAACCATCTGCCTCAGAATCGATAAACTACACTATAAATAGAGCACTGATTTCGGATTTTATAATTGTGCCACTATAATAACTCCATCTATAACCGCATTTGATTGGTACCATCGTCTGCTGCATCTAGACAACGAATTTTGTTCACTCGGTATGAGCACCCGTTAAAGCTTCTATTAACTTACTTTTTGAACCACCTGCGTTAACACCGATAGACTGCACGGCAAATAAAGCACTTATTTAGGATCCTAATTAGAATGATTATTATAATCTTTGTCATTACATTTTTCGAATATTTCTTGCTAGAGACATGCAAATACAGTCTCCCTATGGCGTATCAATGCCTAAGGTGATAAATTCTACATACCTTTATCCGTAAGCTAATTTGAACTGCCCCAGACAGCACAGCAAACTTGCATCAAACTTGCAGCAAGCTTGATTTATCAAGTCAATAAACTTGAATTAAGCTTGAAAATTTCAAGCGTGTAAGCTTAATGCAAGCTTGAATCAAGCGTTCTAGTTTACACTTGCCCAGCTTGCATTAAGCTTGAATCATGCTTGACATAGCAAACTTAATTTCAAGCTTAAAAAATTTTCTAAATACACGGGGCGCCTGCTGGCGAACGCGCCCCACATACTTTATTTTTCCGCGCATTTCCCCCCTCTATGCTGAATTTTAAGTTATTTTAATTTGTTCCATCAAACGTCGGCGGCTGGGTTCGATCCCGGAAACTTTAAGCTGGAAGGCCCGTGTGCTAACCGTCCGGCTATTATGCCACGGGCAGCTATGACTAAAGTTTGAAGTGACTGTTGTCACGCCAGATCGGTAAGTATGGGCGATACTGATAAGTTTCTTTTATTTTTCCATGGGATGAATCAAAATTTAAATAATGTTATGTGTGATTTATAGACTCTACCAATAGGGAAATAATCATAATATAAACTTAAAAGCAGGACACATTTTAAAACTTTCAATATCGCAACACTCATCGTTGAGCAATACTGCTGGCCAAAATCGAGACAAATGACTGATATTGAAATCAATTTCGTAGTATAATTGTATTTTATTGTGAAGAATTTTCATATTTGGAAATATAGAATCTTTTTTTTTAATTCTATGGTCAAGTACATTTATGACTGATTAATTATTTTGTGGAGGCCGGATTACGCCTCATCCTACCACCCATAAAGTGAAGTATATTAACTAACTAAATTGTGTTAATTATATTAAAATTTATTTTAGGGGTAATTAATTAGTTAATGGAATTACTAATGTTAATTAGATGTAAATAAAACTAAAACTCCCCTCGTGTAATAATAAAATAAAACACAACTTTTACGAACATTTCTTTATTGAGCAAATTTGAGAAACGCTAAGACAATTAATGTCCATTCTCTTTCACAGATGGCGCCATCAACGCTCGCTTTAAAAAGGAAAAATCAAGCGAGTATCAATTGTCAAGCTTAAATCAAGCTGTATTTAAGCTTGACAATTTAACTTGACCCCTGCAAGCTTGCTGCCAGCTTAAAATGAGTTGAACTGTCAAGCTTGTATTAATACGTGAAATTCAAAGAAATGTCAAGCTTGATTTAAGCTTATGTGCTGTCTGGGGCCAATAATTATTAATGTCGTTTTAATCCCTTAGACGTGATTTTTTTTCTATCCCGTTCAATTAACATGTTGCTTTATACGTAGATAGATACTTACCTTTGAAAATACATTTTGCTTATCAGTTCAAGGCTGCCCATAGCGTACCTCTAATTGAAACACAGTGTATAAACATAGTCATACTCTAAGTTGGTATAAAATACATTCTATGAGAACTAGTAAATCACGTCTTGTAAGTAGGTCTTGTGTTATGGCACAGCTGAGCGCCGAAATTGAAATTAGATTAAAAATTTTAGTGAAGAATACAATGACATCGTACAATTTACATTGCGTTCTGCAAGTACCCTTTACGATCACTTCAAATGAATTTACAATAAGCATAGGTTTTAAAGTAGTTTATTTAAAATAATGAAAGCTAGTATAAGAGTGGTTAACAGCGTAGCAAAAACAAGCACGGTTTCACACCGGACGAAAAAGTGTTAAGTGACAAAAATGGCACGGCCACACAATAAGTCAACTTAGCGATAGAGCCAGGCCAAGAGCAGAAAAGAACGGTCACCAATTAAATTGGAAAATTAAAAAAAAATCAGTCGGCAGTAAATGAAAATTTAGTTACAATAAATTTCAAATGCAGTCGAGCCAACATGGGATGGTTAAAGAGAGCTTGCAACCCTAGAAAACCCATCGAAGCTCTGTGGGAAAACTGTGAGGATATCAAACTAGAAAAAAGAGCACGCCACTTGGGCACCAATCGAAGAATCAATTGAAGAAATTCAAAGAAATAGGCAAAACGAAAGTAAGACAGCCCAACAGCAAGAAAAATGGGAATTAAAAAAAAAAAATGGCAAGAGTATTATATTTAGAATAGGGAATTTAGAATTAGAACTAATTAAAAATATGTGATGAACTGAGATAATATGTATACAAAAGATGGCCACTTGTGGTACATTGCAAACAATCAGGTGTTCATTATTTATTATCAAAGGACACATATGTTTACATTCGGACTGCCTGCGTATTTCTACAGAAACATTTCGAAAGCCATACTCTGTTTCACAAAACAGGTAAATTCCTTCTATTCCCAACATATATTTCTACTATTATTCGCTTAAAATGCAAATACCGAGAAGCTTTGAAAAGAAACATTGTTAAATTTTACGGAATATTAACTCATGCGTGTTGGAGAATTTCCCGGCTAAAATATATGCACGCCGATTTCCAGCTCCTAACAGAACAAAGAAGAAGGCGAGGCGAGAAAACGGCAAGCGACAAGTTTCAATCCATTGATGCGAGGATAGAGTTGAAATCTGGAAAAGAAAGTAAAGTATTGTAGAATGTTATTCACGCTTTCCAACTGTGTTGGATATCGTTCCAACTTCTGTATTTCTATGCAGGAATGCCGGGGAGATTCCGAACAGTGATTTATTCAGAGATGTTATAAAAATAGAAGTTCAGAGCAGCGAATTCGTGAACACAGAGACACAATATCGTGGTATCCTAAATTAAAAATTCAGTTACAACAAACAATGGCTATTTTAGCAATGCCACCGTGATATAATATACAGGATGATTCAAAGTAGATGTTAAAGCAATTACCCTTTAAACTGTAAGTTAATCAAACACATTTTCAGTTAGAAAAGTTCTTCAAATAAAGAGTAGCTTTCGGATATGGATTTTTTTTTTTACTAAGGGCTGTATTGTATACATATTAAAATACGAAATTTAATTTTTATACGGTCTCTCCTTTCCTATCATTTATATTTAGAAAAATTTTGCTTTGTCTAAGGTAGATTTAAAAAATCCCATGTCTCTGAGTAGAACAGTTTCCGAGATATCGCATGTTAAAAATTTTAGTAATTGTCTCAATACTAAGGCAGTGTGTCAAAAGGGAGAAAAATTAAATTACTTTAAAACTTGCATTAACTGATGTTAGTGTCATTCGTCTGCTACATTTGACTCCTGTAAATCCCTTATTTTAGCTAGAATTTTCCTATAATGCATGTTCGGAAGTTTCTACTAAAAGTTAACCTACATCATTATTTTGTCATTCGCTATTACAGTTTGAAATTCCTTCCCCAGAAGCGTGACGTATTTAGTAGATGACCCCCTAAAATATTAAATTATCGATAATTTCATAACGCAGTACCGCTAGCGTGTGATTGCGTTTAACTGAAATTTTCCAACAAAGGGATCATCAAATAAATAAAGCTATGTGTAAAAAACACACATAAAATGGTGCTTATAAGACGATACGATCGTTTCGACCGAAAGTTTCTTTGGTCTTCATCAGGCGTAACACTTCTTCTCGGTAAGCAGTGGGAAATGAAAAAGCGATAACACAAACAAGCATGTTGTCACTTTTAAAAAAAGAAAAAAAAAACGAGAAACGGATTCTAGCGAGAAATAACGGATTCTCCGTCGTTTCTAGCTTTTCCTTTTTTTTCTAAGTGGCAACATGGAATATTTGTGTTTATTTTTTTCAGTTGTCACTGTTCAGTGAAAAATAGTGTTAAGACTGATGAAGACCGAAGGAATTTTCGGTCGAAACGATCGTATCGTCTTATTAGGCTGGCCGTAACACAACACAAACAAAACGATTTAAATTATTAAAATGAATAGAAGTTCTCTATAGAATTTGATCCATTTTGTCAAGAAAAATTTCAATATATTTAATAGCTGGAATCAAGGAAAAAGATGTATGAAAGTGGTTTTCTTTATGCTGAAGAAGTTCAAAACAATTTTTGAACGAAACGCGTATCCTCTTTCCTTTTACTTCTTATGTGTGTTTTTTACAAAGTTTTTTAATTACTTTATCAAAATATACGTATTTTACTTTTTCAACACGTGCGTCCCTATTAAAAAAGGAATGAAGATATTTAATTCTAAAATTCAGTTAACAAACTTTAGAAACATTTGAGTACAAAGTTCTCATCTAAAACCTACTTCTTCCCTTAACGATGATAACATTTTCTGAAAAAGTATCATTAGAGTCAATAAAGAAAGTAACTCGACGAACAATATTCGAGAAAACTAAAGCCTTTTCTTTCTTCTTTGCGCGCTTTCTTAGGAAATTTAACATTTTACACAAAATGAATATCTGAAAAGATTTTATGTAGATAGAATAGTTTCATCAATATAGCTCATTAAAGTCTATTGCTTGAACAAACGAATCTATTTTTAAAATCAAAAGTCAGATTTATAAAACTATCATACAGAAGAGGAGTTCATAACCGAAAATTTTCAGAGTTTCCCTGAAACTTATAAGATGAAACTTATGAGCTTATTTTCTATGAGCATTTGTTTGCTAATTTTTATTTAAACTTAAAAAAAAATGATGATCATTTTTGCTTACAATGGGTTTTCAGAAGTTGTTCTAAAAATTGATTCGGCTCACCATTTCCGAGTGGATAAAGATACTCAAAAGGGTTGACGGCTGAAGTGTGAAGGTGCAACTCTGCCCTAACGCGCGGTTATCGATCAAGGGATGGACGCGAGACGAGACAGACAATTTTCTTGTGAGATGAGACGCGAGACGAGAGGCAGAGTCTTGTCTCGGAGATTTATCGTCTCGCATATTTTTACGATCGGAATTACTTTTCATTCTTGAGAATTGCAGTGCCGTATTTGAGGAGGTATGCCATCTTGAGAAGGGAGGGTGTACTTTGCCTGAAGCCTCGTCTACCGCTTAACTTGCATCTCCTTTGTTATTGTTCCTGGTATACTATCAGCAATCTACAATACACACAAACACGTAACATTTAAAATTTGGACAGCACGAGGGATATACAAAACACACAAAAGAGAGGATAAAGAAAGAAACTAGAAAAAAGAAAGAAAACATAGAAGAGTAGGAGACAGAAAAATAATAAGTAAACATAGGAAATGCGGTTCGGTAAGTCGGAAGCCTGATCATATTTACATGGGGCCCAGGGGCACTAACTTTGTGGCCCCTTTTACTATCACAAGAATTTTAACCCATTTACTTGTGCTTTTGGGTTCACAACTTGTACTTTTATTTTAACCCTCTAATGTCCGCTATAAGATATTCTCCAACAAAATAACATTTTTTTGTTGAAATGGTGCTCTTTTAAGTCAAATAACGTAAATATAATAAAGAGTTATAAAAAATGCGATCTGTTATGCTTTTTCAATGGTAGTTTGTAAGTTTTCGTGATTTTAAAACTCTTCTAAACATTATAAATGAAACTTTAAAAAAATTCTTTTGTATCTAGCGAAAAAGCATATATCTTGGTCAATGGTAATTATTAATTTTTCTTCAGATGAAATATTATTAAAATAATGGAAAAATCCTACCATGACATGAAAACATGTTTACTTTGATGACTTCATCCATGTTGCTCCTAAACCATTTTTCATCCATTAATGCTGGCATCTGTGGACCAAGACTACTACTATTATTACTTAAAGGTACAATTAATGGTTTTATCGATTTCAAACTTACATTTCGAAACAGTTCCCCGTAAAAAATAAGGTTTAAAGGTTGGTAGCATGTATGCTATTATGGGCATTTGAGGGTCAACGTAAATTCTACTTTTTAATTGAAAAAAATAAAGTAAGAAAATCTGAAGCACTTTCAGATTTTAAATACGCACTAAACTGCTGTATATTAAAAGCTTCTCATAATCCACGCATCTTCCCTATTTTCTTCCCTTATTTCATTAATTTGGAAAGTTTATCACTATTCATGAGTGTGTCGTATTTTTCTCTCTTGTTCCATAAAACACATCTTTAGAATCAAAATCTATCTTAAAATCGCCTACTAAAACTGTTTTACAATCTTTGCCAAGCACATTCCAACTATACTTCACCGTTTTAAATACTATGATGGAATCTGCATCATAATCTATGAGTGTGCCATATATGTCTTTATTGGGTTTATTTCTACTTTAACGCCACGACTCTCGCCAAGGTGGAGATAATTAAACATATGCAGTCACTACGACCATTTTTTATATTTATGTGGCAACCGTAGTTTAGAATTAAAATGTTGATTTGAAACAACATGTAAGTACAGCATTCCATTACTTATTGATTTATTTTGGGTTGCCAATTAATATAGGTTTGAATAAGTTAAATATCTTCAAATTCTTTAACTGGTGAGTTTATCGCTAATTTCTTCACTTTAGTTGGTTGATTCCTACTTTAACCCACCCCCCCCCACTCCTCTAGTCAAAGAAGCAATAGCTATTAATATTCAGTTACCATGACGACTTTTTTTATTTATGAGGCAACCGTAATGTAAAAATGGCGGTTTGGAGCAACATGTAAGTACAGCATTACTTATTTGTTTATTTATTTATTTGGGTTGCCAGTTAATGTAGTTTTAATAATTAAGAGTCTTCAAATTCCTTAACTGGTGAGTTTATAGCTAATATATTCCCATTCGTTTTCACCTTGTTCCTTTGGGAGCGTCGAAACTTGTGCATAACTCCTGAGACCCATGACTGCAAAGCTCGCCAAATGCGTTGGGTAGAGGGGCCGCGTTATGTTTAGGTTGGGTAGAGTGAGGGGCGTTAAAACAGGAATAGACTCTTTGACAAAAATGCCTTTGTTGTTTCATAGAGCACATCTTTGGAATCGAAATCTATCTTAAAATCCTGTACTGAAACTGTTTTACAATCTTCGCCAAGCATATTCCAACTATACTTCACCATTTTAAATAATGTTTGGAATGGACATCATAATCCATGAGTGCGCTGTGTTTGTCTTTCTTGTTTCATAAAACACATATTTGGAATTGAAATCTATATTAAAATCGCCTACTAACACTATTTTACCATCTTCGGTAGGCATATTCTAACTATACTTTTGTAGTTTCTAGCCAAATTCGGAAGATATCGCCAAGCTTGGTTCGGTTTTGAAGTTATTTTTTGGCAGCAAACTTGGAGATCAATTATCAAATATGGGAAACCTTGTTCGATTTCAAGATTTTAATCTCCTCCCCCACTTCCGCGTTATCTGGGAAACACATTAGAAAAGATCGTGACAGTTCATGTCTGCAAAACCTCTCTACGAATCATATCTACAAAGTCGCGTAGACAAAAATCTGGGCGTGAACGAAATAGCACCCTAGTGCTAACAAATAGGGGGAAAAATACAGTAGCAGTTACTCAAGGGCTTAAAATTTGCCTGCCTTAATAACGTTTATTATTTTTAAAAAGCTAATTAGTTTGACACTTTCATAAAAAAATTCACGTACCATTATCACATCCTATTATTCCTGTAAGCTTCTAAATTGCAATTTAAGTCTCAGCATTTAAAACATGCTTTATTTATAAGTAACTTAAAACAGAAATCACGTTTTGAAGGTTCAGGTAAATAACAAAATATATTGACTGAGCCAAAGATGTTTATTACGTGCCTGGGACAACCAATAAAATTTTATGACTATAGCCAATGCAATTAAATAGCCTTAAAAATATTTTACTCTTTAAACTGAATTTATATTTCCGGTATGCCAGTCTAAATAAACTTCGAGCAATTATTAAAGTTTCTGGAAGTAAAATATATTTAACTGCTTGTGTAATGTTTTGAGAGCCATAATATCATTTTTAACAACTGCATATTAATCGAGATTTAGTATGTTTATTTAGACTTTAAATGGTCCGTTTATATTTAATCAGATTCATCAAATCAAATTTTTCTAAATTCGAAACACAGAAACGCTCTAGTAAATAAGAATTCCATGCCTCTGAATTAGAGATGAAATGGCCTCAGCCCTAGGCCAAAACCAGAACAGATTCGGCTGTGTAATTTTTTAGTGTGTTCGGGCTCCGCCTTATGACAAATTTCTCATTTCTTAAACAAATCCTTGTAAGGCAGATTTTAAGATACATTTATCGTTTGAGATTTAAAAGAAAGTGTTTTCATTAAGTAAAATAAAAGGATCAGGATCGCCTAGTGTTGGTATATTTCAGGGTGATGGCTTATTTGTTACTTAAGTCATAACATATGTTTAATTAATGAATCTCATTATGAAGAAATTACTTTAATTAAACTAAATTATATTCGTAATTTTAATTAGTGTTGAGATCCCAAAGAACATATTCGATAAAACACTCAGCTACGATAAAAGACAAAGACCTTTACTTTTATTAAACACTATTTACTGAATTACAACTTAAAACAAACGTGTTAATTATCACGGTCTGGTGGTGGCGAGGGCTACAAAAATGCCTATTACTTAAGCAGTCGAATAGCGGTGAAGTGAGCGAGATAATTCACACGCCAACGGGATCTGATCTTGGCGAGAGCAAACGCTTGGACGAGATAACCAACGCCTGTAACCGAGTTACAATAAATTTGCACCAATAAAATTAAAGTAAACGAGCAGCGACCGGATAATTTTGAAAGCCAACGGATAGCATTAAAAATAATCGAAATAAAATATGCGAAAATAATGCCCAGCTGCAGGGCAGAAGGGAATGAAAAAAAACTTTGCTAACCGACATAAGAAAGACTGTATTTTTCAGCCCAGGAGATTACACAGTCTGAAACTACTAAAAGTTGTTGTATGCGGGGAAGGGGGGGGGGAGCAAAATACAAATTTTGAAAGACGAAGTAAGGAAAAATAAGAGCTAAAGTAAAAGTTAAAATGTTTGATTTTAAACAGATTAAATTTAAAAAACTGAAAAAGAAACGACAGTGAATATTAAATTCCTGATCTACTCCACAATACATACTATCATTTTCATCTTTACAGAAATAGAATAGATGTTGGTGATCTTGACTTCATTTCATTCACAATATAATTTACGCCAACTAAACTAAAGATATTCGAGCAATACAGCCAACAATATTTTCTTATATTTTTTAATAATTAGATTAAGTTTCTATCATAAACTCAGACTTTAATTAAAATGAGAACAGACAGATATCTACTCTGAATACGATCTTTTAATTTTAGCTGTTTTCAATGAGAAGATAGAGCCACTGATTCAAACCACAAGAAAGCATATCGAATATCAGCCACAGGTGTAACTTGTTAGGGACAATGGGAGGAAAAATTCCAGAAAAATTCAGATATCATCTATTTAACAGAAAGAAACAGTAAGAAACATTTCGCACCCCTATCCGTCGATGTTACATGCCAATTTAAGCCATTGAGCGCAGCTTCTGCTCATGAAAACTTCAGAAGCACCAATATTTTACAGAATACAATTACGCTAATCTTAGAGCATGATTTTTTTATTATTAAAAATGCAAAAGCAAAAAGAAGCAATAAGATTAAACAGTCGTCCGGTGCGACATCTGTTGGCAATATCAAGTTAATATAAAATGCAAATTCTCCAGTAACTACTCTCAAAATAGAAACAAACGAACAAACAAAAATTCCGAAAGCACTCCTATAAAACTTACAACATACCATTACAAATAAAGTAACCAGAGCGCCTGTTAATTTACATTTCATCTTTCGTATACTTTTAAAAAAGATCCATAAATACAGTCTCATGACTTTTTGAAATGTATAATCGCTACAACGTTTCCGACATGTGATCTGTCAAAGAGAAATGTAGTTTAAATTAAATAAAGCGTGGTACTGCAGAACAATGACAGCATCAAATTTCAAATGAAAGAATCAGAAAAAATATATGAGGCTTTCAAATGGTAACTTCATGGAGAAATGAAATATTGCTCGGATGATAAGAAGCTTTCAAAATGAAGAAGAACGTAGGATTAAATGCAATTTCGAATCTTAGTAAAGCAACGCTGAAAGAAGTAAAAGATACTGTACGAAACGAGAAATATTTTGGTGAATTTTATTTGCAATCAGTGTTCGTGAACATCAAGATATTTTCGAAACTGTCAAAAGTTTCCAGTTTTACACTTGGTGTTTAGTATATTTAAGGTCGTCCTTTTAAGAAATCATGCAACTTTTGAACAGCTTTTTTATTTTTGTAACGTGAAAACGCGTTAATTTGCATAGGAGCTCAGCTCTTACACTTCTCTTTTCAGGGTGAATTCTTACATATTAGGCAAAACGCAGCGGAGCTCATAAATATTGCGCTCCGGAGTCCACCAGTACATTAACTCAAAATTTCCTCTCTTTTTACACTTAACTCTTTGAGGCGCAACCCTTTCCCAATGCTGAAAAAAGGGGAGCCGTTGCCATCCTTCGATTTAACTACCATATTATTGTTATTATTTACATACTGGTATAATGTAAAAGTAGTTCAACATTATTCTATAGCATCTTTCTGGGGCAGGACCTTGACTTAACCCTTTAACACGCAGTATTCCCGCTCTTGGAACATCAAACTCTGACGTTTTGACTGTTGCCAGTCACGAAGAATAGATTTGATTTCTATAAAAATAGATGAGGGTGACATAGCTCCACGAGAATCCTTTACTTTTTAGCACGTCATCTCCCGTTAAAAAAATTGTCACGATTATTTTTAACAGCACTGACATCTGCTGAAAAATGGAAGAATGCGAGAACAGCTGAATGGATTGCCCAATGCTGAAAAAAGGGCAGCCGTTGCCATCGCTCGACTTAATTACCAGAAAGATTGCGGACGATCGAAACGTTCATCGCGGGCCACAGATCTAGAGACCCTTTCTTGAC
Organism: Cheiracanthium punctorium; assembly: GCA_038373885.1. Taxonomy (NCBI): domain Eukaryota; kingdom Metazoa; phylum Arthropoda; class Arachnida; order Araneae; family Cheiracanthiidae; genus Cheiracanthium; species Cheiracanthium punctorium. The sequence continues at coordinate 95,042 of JAWZYV010013943.1, forward strand.
GGAGCTGGCTCTGCCGGCACACCACAGTCGTCAAAAAAAAGGGTCTCTAGATCTGTGGCACGCGATGAACGTTTCGATCGTCCGCCATATTGCTAGTAATTAAGTCGAGCGATGGCAACGGCCGCCCTTTTTTTAGCATTGGGAAAGGGTTGCGTCTCAAAGGGTTAACCTTCCACTCCCCCTACAAACAATCCTATTGGTGCCCATGTCTTCTACTTTGTGATGTTTGATTTCATTCATGCTAATTTCAGACTATTTCATTTCATTTTACTGTTCTGTGAAATAATGAAACTATATCCTACATTACATGGATTTTTTTTAATTATCATTATTTTAATAGAATGTACAGCCGACTCCGTGTTGTAGGGGTCTAGTGGCTTTACAATACGCCACTGTGTATGAATATGAGCTCTACAGACTATTAGATCTGCCGGCACGTTTTTCAGCTAGAAATGAAGCCCTGGTTAGAACGCCTTCGTAAGTCCTCCGACCAAGCCCCCTCCCCCATCCATCCTTTACACATAACCCTTAAGAAGCTTTGCCATAACAATACAAACAAACAATTGAACAGCTTTGTAAAGAATTTAATTGTCCTAGAGACTCCGAAAATTCACTATCTCTCTTTACAAGTTATACTACTATGGATGATTGCAAACAGTGAACCTACAAGAATCACGAAACGCTCAGGAAAAAATGCTAAACATATAGAACTTTTGTATTGCTTTCAAAAACAATTTTTGTGCTTAAGAATTTTTTTATGAGAGTTGCGTAAGACGTATATGCTGTCTGTTAATATTAGTACATAGTGCATTGGATGAAGTTTTTTCGAGTGTTTGACATCATTGGTTTATTTTTAAAGTCATTCAAAAGCTCTCGGATGCCTATCGCTTTTCACAAGGAACAGCCATGACGTACACAAGATGCCTAAGGTGAAATAAATATCTGCGCACTTTTTTTTTCTAAAAGTGTTCAAACTTATTTTTAAAATAAAAATATATTTCTAAAGATCAACAATTTTCCAATTTTGCACAAATACTTATTTTTAAAAATTTCTCACATTAAAAATCTAAACTTCCCACTACGGATTCTTATTTCTATTTTGTAACAACTAAAAGTATATATACCGAAAAATTTCTCCGGAGAGACCGCCCTCCGTTCCGCGAAAAGTAGACATATTCGCTCAATGTGTAAAGATTTGATAGCCAAAAAAAAGTGCTAAATAATATTATTTGCTTTATTATCTATGAAACTGATTACTAACACAGAAGTAATTATACAAAAATAGTTTTAAAATTCAAATTTTAATAGAACATTTAGAAATTTCGGATTGTGTTTTTTCCCCTCTCTCTCCGAAAATATTTCTCTCTCTACTTTATTATTTGCATATGACGAAAGAACATTTATCATGATTTTCTTCATGCATTCCGAATTTGCCATAGTAAAATATATTTGCTTTAAAATTTGACTTTTGGAATTTCCCTCAACCAGAAGTAACCGCCAACTTCTTCTCCGAATTTCTTTTCCTGTGACTTGATGACATCAATGAGTTGCTGCAGCAGTAAAATCAGTTTCTTAGACATGTCCTTTCTCTAACCTACAAGATTTGTACATGATGTGTGCGTGTACTTGCACCAATTCTTGAAACTTTCGCTTAATAGAGGTGGTCGCTCAAAGATGTTTCACTGAATATTTTTTTATGTCCTATGTAATGAAAAACGTATTAACATTTCCTGCAGATTATTAAATCAAAAGCTCTGAATAAAAATAATAAGTAAACATAGGTAATAATAGAAGTAAATGGAGTAAGTAAAATAATTGATTTCAATACTCTAAATACCATTTAATTAACTATAGTAAATTCCTCAAAGTTATCACTTAGGAATAATTCTTATGTTTTAATGTAGATTAAAGCTAGTCCTGACTAAAGGCAAATTAGAATTTTATGTACCAATTAATATATAATATTATGATTATGTATGCTGCTTTTTATGATTCATGAAGATTTATTTTAGAAAATATGATCAAGACATATCCACACTAGTCTTTAAGATTAAAATATTCATGCTAAAGTAATGAATACAAGTAAGTTGTCCCGTTTATCATTACCTAATTTATTTGAAGTGCATTTGTACATTAAACGCTGGCAATGTTCCATGGTTTCAAATTAGGTGAGTTATAGAATACAAGACTATGAAATGACTGTAAAATTCAAAAAGAAAACTTTTAATGAATTTAGTCCATTATCAGCATTATCCAATTAATATTAACTGAATCAAGAGAATAAGGGAAAATGTTTTAAACTTTGAATATATAATAATATTTAAAGAATTAAGTTAATGACTTTAGGAATATGGAATTTAAATTTCATGAATACTGAGATAAAATTTAGGAAATATAACAGAAAAATAGATTTAAAAAATACAAATCACATACTAAACCGAACACAAAATATGGGAGAAAAATGGTTCATGAAACAGGTTAAAATTCAGAATTCCATTCAACTTTTTAATTAGATACAAAAGAATACTTACACTGATCAAAAGTTTGATGAGCTTGATCATAACTCATAGAAGATAGAGTAGCCTCAATATGCAGGGCAATGAGATTAAAAGAGTATACCCGTTGGTTTTACTTATTACTCTTAACTCTGACGGATGTAGCAATTGTTCTAACACTGAAATAGTTGTAATTGTTTGAACCTTGTTTAAGTGTGGGAGACAATTTCTAGTACTGTTGGGCTGTTACAACTTTTTCTGTGAGGTAAAACAGAAATAGAGATGTACAACGTTACTTAATACTGTGATACGTTTATCTTTGAAAAATATAATTTAATTCAAATGTTTTACATTATCATTCCTTACAACAAGTGTTGAAAACGTTCGCCAGCATTTTGAATGCAAATATGAACACCTCGAACCAATTTTTTTGACGTACTTCACTACATTATTAGTGTTATTGAAGAGACTTTCATATATGATTTCTTTTTAATTCATCGATGTTTGCAGGAATTCTCTGGAAAATATTATGTGCAAGCGAACAAATTCAACATTTGCTGAAAGGAATGATAATGTAAAAAAAAGAATTAAATTATATTTACCAAAGTTAAAATTATCACAGGATTAAGTACATTGTGTCTCCATTTCTGTTTCCCCTCACAAATAAAGTTCTAACAGTCCAACAGTAGTAGTAGATAAATGGGGGTTCACCTCAGCCGCAGCCATGTTAATTCGCCGCAGCCGAGCGCAACTGTATAACTGTGTTCCCTATGCTGAGCGGGAAAGGGGGGCGTGGTCGGACCGGATGCTAAGACCGGATGTTCAAAGGGTTGATAAGAATTTTTTTTCCTTTTTTTTCAAATAAGGGGACTTGTAATTTTTTTCAGATTGTGACATATTTTTCAAATAAGGGGACTTGTAATTTTTTCAGATTGTGACATATTTTTCAAATAAGGGTACTTGTAATATTTTTCAGATTGTGACATATTTTACAAATAAGGGACTTGTAATTTTTTCAGATTGTGACATTTTTGAAATAAGGACTAATTGACTTTAACATTTAGTATCAAAATAAGAGACTTTGACATAATTTTAAATAAGCTATACTTTATGAATTAAACCTGAAATAAAAAATTTTATTATAAAATGAGGACCCACCAGCCGCCCGGTAGAACTCGTCTACCGCCTCATTTCAAATAAAAATTCTTACTATGCTTTTCCACGTCACGCTAGCCTCGCATGAATGGAGACAGGGCGTAGCACAGCAGACGCGTTGTTGTTTTTGTTTCTTTAAATAATAATTAACTATGTGGAGCAAAGAAATGAACAACATCCCCAGGAGGCCTACAAACAAAAGAAATCTCCACACAGTATACTACTGCTATTCACTTGTTAAAATGGGTATATATATTTTTTTTATCTTTTTTATTTTTTATTTTTTTTATTATTTTTTTTTTTTACAAACACTCATAATGGCCATGAGCGAGTGTATGCACTCCATCCTCTAAAACATATCGCTTATCATCAAAAGCGCTTAGAGCTACCTTATTCTGACAAATACTGAATAGTTTGTGCTTCTCACTTTGGATTCGATAATTAAGTTCTTTTGTACCGTCTAAAGATTGTAAGCATCTATAATATTGCTCATGTGTTAGGCGTTTGCGTATGACATGACGTGCAACCCCCTTTGCAGTCTTTTTTTCACAGTCTTCAGTTAAGATGGAGTACATCTTTGCTCTTAACCCCACAAATTCAAGGATAGGTTTCCATTCAACTCATCCTTGAAACATCCAATCTTCTTTTTGTTGATGCTGCTATAGAGAGGATGATCTTGCGGGTAATCTGAAGTATCATAGATGTGGGCATATTGCTGCATATCTTGATAAACATCCTCCGTGAAAATTTCATAAGTGAGAGAGTCAGTATCCGTGAAGAGCAGATTCGCGTTACCCCCGTATTGCTTTTTTATGACATTATAGTGGAAATCATACATTATTAATTTGCTGAGTTCTAAGATGCAGAACCCAGCATAGATGGGACGATTTAATTTTAACGTTTTCTTGATGCGTTTCACTGCCACCAGATCTTCGTTAAATATTGTGAAACTTTGGAACGTTGGACAAGCCACTCGTTTTTCGGCAATTTTTTTGTTGTTCACCAATTCGAGATTTATTCTATTTCTAACGTTCTCCATGGTCTTGCCGTATACCGAATTGTTCATGAGTTTGAAAAAATCTTTTTCAAACGTTGAAGTGGCGTGCTTTCTTTTTTCAGTATTGAATTCTATATACTTCTTTAACCATGGAGACTGATCAAATTGCAACACTTTATGAATTTTAGTAATTTTTAAGCCTAGTTGAGTATACAGTTGCAAATTTCTATAATGTGTAATGTAATTTTTTTTATCTTTTAAATTTGGAATTAATTTGGTTGAATTAGTATATGCTATATCTTTTATCATGAATATTGATAACATTGAAAGATCCTTAAGGGTGACAGTTAATTTCTCGGGAGCTAGGGGGTAGTCATTATGTGCATCATGCAGTTCTTGGGGATACTCCAAGTCCACTTCTAGTATGCAGCCTTGCGGTCCGTCTGCAGGCATCGATAAAATAGCTTCAATATCAATGTCTTCAGGTGATACCCACTTAAAATTACCATGTGGTAAGCTCTGCACCATACTTGCGCCGTATAAATTATTACAATCTAAATATTGTATGTATGAGCTAGGCTTTGAAGGGTCATAACCCTCTAAATACTTATTATTGGCCTGCGCCCAGCGTTTGGTGATGGTGGATATACCTCCTCGAATGCCCCTCTCGATAAACAGATGCATGTCTATGTCCGTGAATAACTCTAGGGGTCGGTGTAACATTTTAAGGGAAGCTTGCCATGCAAGTCCCGGAGCGGTCATGAGATGTGCAGCATCCAAGTCGTAATACTGTTTGCACAGCTTCCTAAAGTTTTGGAACACATCTGCCAACTGAAGGACATCACTTTTAACATACAAGTCGTGGTACTCTCCCAGATTTTGGATGTTGAAAGCTTGCCAAACAGTTTGTGCATGTGCGTACTCTTCATCAGAAATAGACTCCTGTGTCAAACTACTAAAAAATGCTTCTTGAGGAGGTAGGCAGGTCTCATCGAATTTCTCAAAACAGGACATGTATTCGTAAGGGTAGACACCTTTTCTTAGCAGCAAATCTATATGTTGCGATATATTTTCCTTTAGAAGGGTGAACTTATCCTTGGGTAAATTGGAAACTAGCTTCTCTAAGGAGGTTGACATAAATTGGAAGCTATCTATGAATTGCAGGGAGACTTTGATATTTTTATACTTTTTGGACAAGGAGAAGGAAATATATTTTTCTATGTTAGTTGGAATAACATCGATTTGGTGATCTTTAAATTTTCCTAGTCCTTGCATTATTATATGGGTGTCATAGTTCTTGCTATTATGCAGGACCACGGGGATCTTCTTCTGTAAACGGTACTTTAAATTGCATTTATTATGCAAAGCCCCTCTGTAACGACCGGTAAGATGATCATGATCCCTTACACGATCATTACCTAACGACTTCTTACATAAAAAGCAGTTCACCGTCTTCTGAAAAGCCTGCTCATCTTGCGGGGACATCTGGATGGGAACGTTTGCTGTTAATTTAGCAGACAGTTCATCTTTTTCCTTAATCAAATTTGATAAAAAATGATCCACTGCATTGGGTCCTCTATAATATTGAATGGGCTTGTACGATTTACCATCTGGTCCTACAATGATATAAGCATATCCACATGCCATGTGCTGACTCTGCTTGTGGGTGAAGGACTGCCGAGGGTTCGGTTCTGCCGCGCTGATCGGGATAATTAAAGACTCAAAATCTGCATAGATAACATAGGGAAGAGGATGTTGATAGTGTTGTTTCTTAAAATATAACAAACTATCTTCTTCGGTAGGCATGTAAATTTTTTGTACTGCATGTTCCTTACAATACGGTATGTGTTCTTTTAAACTCCTCTCTTCCGTAAATCGATGCATGCATCGATAACAATAATACATGCGACTACGATGTTTTGTGAGATCGCCCAATAATCTTGAAAAACTTCTAATGAGACAATAATGTTGGGTTTCTTCATTGGCAATGAGTAATAAATTAATGCAGTCTTCATCTTCTCGGTTTGAAATAAACAAAGGGAAGACTTCCTTTTCGTATCCGTATACGTTTATCCGCAAATTGTTCAGTTTTTCAATGAGAGGCATTTTAGATATGGGTACCGGAAACTGTATATTTCCCATCTTGATTTCCTCTTCGAAGGCTTCATAATGATGTATTCGTTCAGGATTTAGTGATCGATCGATATTCATCATGTGAGCAAGTAAACACCATACCAAACACTTTTGATCTTCATTTTTGATATTAACTATTGCCTTCTTAGCTGCAAGTTGAGGGGGGAGGGGGATGTAACTGCTCGCCGCTAAAGGATGGTAGACTGCACAACAAAGTTCTAATTTTAAAATTTTGTGCAATACCCAACCGGAACCTCTCTGTGTGAACTCATCAAAAGACTTCTCGATTTTTTCTTGGGCCTCTTTGATATGCCCTTCGATGGTAAAGGGTGCAAGCTCAATTAGACTTTTGCACCGGAAGTGGCAAGTGATTATATCTTCCTCAACCTCTTGGCTTATGCGCGACATCTGAACTTTTAATACCGCGTACCACTTGATGGGATTATCTTCTAGTTCCTCTTGCAAATACTGATGTACTTTAGGTGAAGCTTCCTCAAAAAACAATTTTAAATCCGCTTCATTCTCTTCACTAGGCTCTATCTCGTGGGATGAAAAAACATCCAAAATTTTTTGTTTCTTCGCCCGCTTTGAATTGGAAGTGGATGGACCTGCCTTGCGTTTTTTATGGCTTACGCGGATATGCTCCTGGAGTTCAGTTTTTAGTGAAAATTGCAGGGGGCACTCATGGCATTGGAAGCCTCGACTATGCAATTGAATATGCTTATTTAAGTCATGTTTTCGGGTAAAACTTTTCTGGCAAACTTCACAAGTAAAGGGTTTAATGCCAGCATGGATCTTCATATGTTGAGTTAAATTTTTCTTCAGAGTGAAGGATTTTCCACATTGGTCGCAGATCTATAAAAGATCCAAAAAATGCGACTTTAGAATACTTATTTAAACCTACATACAATAAACCTACTAGAAAAATACCCTAACCAATGTATGGATTGTACCCTAGTAAATAAATACAAGTAACCTATTTCGTACCTTAGACTTACCATACTTTTTAACATAAAATACACAATAAAAAAAACAATCATACCTTAGAATATATTCAATAAAAACCCAATCCTATCAACACCAAAATTTTTTAAAACCATAAACACATTTTTTAAAAGTAATCAACTTAGAAAAAACACATTTTTAAATAAACAACGCTAAATTTTTTAAAACCATAAACACATTTTTTAAAAGTAGAAAAAAAATATTTTTAATTAAATAAAGCTAAGCGTATCAACGCTAAATTTTTTAAAACCATAAACACATTTTTAAAAGTAACCAACTTAGAAAAAAAATATTTTTAATTAAATAAACACAGCGTATCAACGCTAAATTTTTTTAAACCATAAACACATTTTTAAAATAAATAAACACACCAAAATTTTTTTAAACCATAAACACATTTTTTAAAAGTAGAAAAAAAATATTTTTAAATAAATAAACAAAGCGTATCAACGCTAAATTTTTTAAACCCATGATATGCATTTTTTAAAAGTAGAAACAATATATCAATCCATTTTTAAATAAATAAACACACCAAAATTTTTTAAAACCATAAACACAGTTTTAAAAAGTAGAAAAAATACATCAATCAATTTTTAAAATAAGCGTATCAACGCTAAAAATTTAAAAGTATTCACACCACATGAACCCTAAGTACTTTTTAATATAAACATACCTTACTAAAAATATATTTGCAGCATGCACACATTTTTATCATTTGAAATAATTACCTAAACTTAAAAAGTGCAAGTGCACTAAACATACAAATTTTTAAATATCCCTTTACACTCAACTCTTATTAAAACATGAACTGGAAGTGATCCAAACACACATGTCTTTTACTTAACTCAAAATGTCTGCGTATATAAACATAGTACTAATTAAATATAAAAATACCGATTTCACTTAAACAGCATTACATAATAAAATTTCATTATTTATTTACGGATTGAGCATAACGCTAAAAATCTGATGTATAGTAAAAGTGTTCTAAGTACTTTTTAATTTATGTCATTAATACACTCAATCTTACTGAGTACTTATTATCAGAACATGAGACACAAAAATAATCATCCTTCTAATAAAAGTATCAATTTTACTTTGCATCGTTTTTAAATAAATATTGAATAACCTCTTATTTTTAAATACACTGTTACGATGCTTTTCTTTAAAATATACTTTAAAATAACACTTACGTGACCAGTAGAGGGTCCCGCTTGTAAATCACTAGATGCCTCTTGAGCATACGAAGGTCCAGGTTGAGGCTCTAAATCATCAGCTTTATTACCGTCGTCTGTAAGTCTGTTGAGCTCCTCCATTGGCGCTCCAAAGTCGATAAACTGAAAAATATAAAAAATAGAATTAGGTTATGGCAACATACTACTTTATTCATTAAACAAGCTTTTCATTACGCTAATAAATACTACTTTATTAATTAAACAAGCTTTTCATTACGCTAATAAATACTACTTAATTAAATAAACAAACTTTTCATTACGCGAATAAATACTTAATAAATAAACGTTTTTAATAGCTACTTAATTACCTAAACAAACTTTTCATTACACTAATAAATTAAATAAACAAACTTTTCATTACGCTAATAAATACTACTTAATTAAATAAACAACTTTTAATACTATTAATAAACAAACTTTTAATACTACTTAATTACCGAAACAAGCTTTTCATTACGTTTATAAATTACCGAAACAAACTTTCATTACGCTAATAAATTACCGAAACAAACTTTTCATTACGCGAATAAATACTACTTAATTAAATAAATAAACTTTTAATTATGTTATTACCTAAACATGTTTTTATTTAACGAATTGCCTAAACACAAGTTTACACGGAATAAAACTTATTAATAATAGCGTGCGTGAAATCTAAGCTTTAAACATATTAAATGTACTAGAAACATTCAACCTAACAACATAATCTCACTTTTAAAAATGAGTCTAAATAATACACCAAAATTTAAAATAAGCTCATTATATTGTTAAATAAAATAAAATAAAAAAGAAATGTACTTACTTTCTCGTCTGAAAAATCCAAAGTGTTATTCACTGAAGAAGTCATTGTCGAATACAACTTTGCTAAAAAGTTTTTAAAGAAAGAAATAAAACACGTCTTGATAGTATGAGAGCTGAACAAAAATTCGTGCACACTTTTCCTTGAACAGAATAGAAATGATCTCCTTATCTGCTATCCTTATAGTAGTAGAGGGAGATAAGGAACCCTCCCGATGACTCAATAAGCATTGGTCATCTTAGAACTGCTCACCTTTTCTGATAAGCCAATGTGTGAAGATTAGAACCTCCCGATGACTCAATAAACATTGGTCATCTTTTCCCACCTTTTCTGATAAGCCAACGATTCCCCCGCTTAATCGCTGATAAGCCAATGATACCCCCAATTACTCATGCACAGCATTGATAACTGGTAGGAACACTATAAGCCATTTCTAGTTTAAATTTCTATGCGTTCGGACGCAATTTTACTCGCTCTTGCTTTATAGTTTTTTAAAAGTGTTTTAAAGTTCAAAAATGACTTCTAATAAAGATCAACTAAATTTTGATTATACTCCAGAGTTTTATACTCAAAGTGATGCAGATAAAATATTCAACGAGCTATTGGAGTTACCATTTCAAACGCTCACTCTGCAAATTTCGGGTAAACAATATACCCCCAATCGCAAGGTGCTGGCTTTCGGTGATGATGGATTAAGCTATGAGTTTTCAGGAGCATCTGTTGAAACTCATCCCTGGTGCCCCCTTCTACAAAAGCTGCGTGATGATGTGCAAAAAGTGACGAGTCAACAGTTCAACTACGTGCTGCTGAATTATTACCCAGACGGGACTTCAAAAATTGGACATCATAAGGATAATGAAAGCAGTCTAGACCCGTCCGTGCCGATTTGTGTACTAAGTTTCGGTGCTCAAAGAAGCATCGAATTTAAAAGACCGAATTGCGATATGGTGTCTATTCAGCTTGCTCACGGTTCCCTGTACCAAATGAAGCACCCAACGAATAAACTATACACGCACGGAATACCCGCTGAACCTGACGTTAAAGAATCCAGGATTAGCGTGACTTTTAGAAAATTAGTGCCTTCCACTCGTAAACGTAAATTAAACTCTATTACTACCCCTGCTCAGAAAAAGAGTAACGTGGAGGACTCTTTTATACCCAGCGGTGACTGGTTGGAGCAACTCTATGAAGAGAGGAACAGTCTTCTCAGCTGGTGGTCACTCGAATGGGGTATGTTTATATTGTTATACTGTGATAAAGAAAAAGGAATTCGTCTGCATATTCGCGAGTGTAACTACATAAACGAATATGAATGGTTTCCTACCAAAAGAGGGATACTTATGCTGCCTCAAACTTGGGCTGAACTGAGTGAAAAACTCTGTGATTTCAATTTGCATTATTCTAATACCTCGTTTATTGCTAACAATCAGTTAGCTGTATTTAGACATGACGAGGAATATTGCGTGCTCCAACAAATTTTTCGAAATGAGGATGTGTATTCTTTAAAACCATCATGTGCTAAATTGTGTGAAAGCCAAATATTAAAATTAAATGAAATTTCACCAACAATAACGCAAATTCTTGTGGATATTCTTTTTACTGTGTACTTACCACAACTCTTATGTGTAAATTTGACACCCTGTCAGCAAGACATGCATGACAGTGCTTCAGTGAGCAAAGAGAACATTTATAAAGAATGTATACAAGAACTTCGATTTATTGTAAATAAACTCTTTTCGTGTGAAGGGTGTAAGGTAAACTCACCCGGACAAAACAGACATTGCTGTTTACAGTTGTCCGATGCGGACAAATTTCATCGCGTTGGTAAAAAGTGTTATCTTTACCTGAATATGCATACTATTGCAAAGACATTAAAAGATCAATATTGTAAATGCAACTTCAATAAGGAATTTTTCAACTCGCTGTGTGTAAAGGATTATATGCAATTTATTGAAAGTGAGTTTAAATTATAGTATGTAAAAATAAATGTGTTGATTTGTACCTAATTTGTTTTTATTTCTGTGTATATGTGTCTATTTATTTTAAAATCTTTACTAAAATAATTTTTAATTCATCTAAAAATAATGTTTAATAAGAAAAGTATTTTAATTTATCAAGAAAAAAAATTAATCCAGTTTAAATATTTTCAAATGTTTTTATTTTTAAGTACTTAATTTTAAAGTGCATTTATTTTTAAAAGTGTTTTTAATTTATCAAGAAAAAATTTTTTTTTTAATCAGGAGCTGACTTAAACTAAAATAATTTTAAAATGTTTTTAATTTATCAAGAAAAATTTTTAAACTATTTTTTATTTTTTTTTATTTTGAAACGTTTACTTATTTCTTTAATTGTAAAATAATTTCTAAAAGTAATTCATTTTTAACATATTCAGAATTATAAAGGGGATACCTTAAAACGTATAAGGTTTTATTCATGCATGTTGTATTTAAATGAGTGTCTTAGAACAAATAAGGTTTTATTCAAGAAATAATTTTTCTTGTGGGGGGTAAATATTATATCCCTCTTAATTTGAATATCTCTTTGCATTTAAAAAAAATTACAAAGTAGCAATATCTTGCATCGCAGGAGATTGTGCTGTTTGATAATATTATCTATTACAGATCATTTCCTGTTTTAGCAAGTAAGATACACAAAGTTAGTTTATCTCTCAATGCAAATCATTTCCTGTTTTACCAAGTAAGATACACAAAGTTAGTTTTTCTCTCAAGTAGATAAATATATTTTAATTTGTTTTACACTTAGTACATTTCCTGTGAAACAGGAGAAGTAAACTAGGATACATTATATCAATAGTTTGATTATCAGAGGATGTAGACACATGGGTTATTTACAGTTGATTACTATTTCTGTGCTTTACGTGGGAAAAAGACGATAAACAATTTAGAAAGAATCAAATATTTTATTCAAAATCCCACTTTACATTTTCTAAAGACTTCCGCTTGGAAGGTTTCACATTTTCTAGTCTACGTGATTTTACAGGTGGATTGCGTTTTACAGGAGGCTCCGTTTTAATAAAAGCATGCTGATTTTTTATAAAATGTCTAGGAATATTCAGGTCTTCCATTGCTTTTAAAAATATGTCTCTGCCACTAATGTCCGTTTTCCTTCGTGTGGTGAAAATCATATTGAACAGGTCAGCCACATTGGATGAGGGAATGTTTTCATTTTTATACATGAGTTGTCCATTTTGATCCCAGTGTAGTACACTCGGATTTCTTTTTAACAATTCCAATAGAGTTGATGCCTGTCTTTTCATTGAACCAGGTACAGAATTTAAAATAATGTCGTCATAGGGATTTTTCTCTTGCTGTATAATTTCTTCTTGCGGTTGCGATGAAGCAGCTGGTTGTACACGCCATGATGAATCCGCTTCTACATTAAGTTGTACAGGTAATGATGAATTATAGTTTTCCATGTTTAGTTTTTTTCTTAAAAGGGCATAATATAGTTTCACTTTGTCGTGCTCACTTTGACGACTATTCAATATTTTCATCATTTCTTTATCAAATTCACTCATTTGCTGTTCCGTTGGCACATGTCTGTTCAAAACCTCTTCTGGGACGAGAGCATACTTCTTTGCAAACTCCATTCAGAATCATGAACGGGGTATGAGACTTGTAAGTACCGACAGGGCAGCAGGTAATAAAATATTTAAAAATCCCCCTTTTTGAACAATCAGCTTACGTTTAACATATAATGGGGATTTAGTAGCAAGCTTTCGTAGAGTATTCTTGTGTTTTTTTAAAGAGGTCTTTTGCTTAGGGGAAAGCGGAATGTTTCCTTTTAATAAATTAAGACTACAGTTGCAGATTAATCGGATACAAGAGTTTGGGAGCTTTTTTAAAAGACTTTTTCGTAATTTGATAGGACAAATTTGTAAAAGTTGCAGGCGATTAAGATCCTTTTTGCATGGTGTCATCTTGCAAACTAAATAAAAATTTCAGAATGTTTCTATTTATACATTTTTCAACTGATACACATATTGTATCTGATTGGGTAAAATGTTGGTGCGCAAACGCATTTTTTCATCAGTTTGAGGGTATAAATCAATAAACAAGTATGAATAGGGTTTTTTAGTCGCGTCTTCGTAGACTTCTTGAAAAAATTTTAAATGTCTAGGGAACAATTGCCTTCCCAAATGTGTTATCTGAGACATATCTCTACGATTCTTAAAAAGTACAAGGTAATGTGCGTTCAAGGTTATCTCCCTCATTTGGGAACCTTGGTGAAAAAAGTTTTGTGTTATAAAAATAACACTTATATTTAAATGATGCGAACCTCTCGTAAAAAGTTGACATATGTTTTTACTGTTTCCGCATTCATGCATTAGATCATCTATTATAAATAATGTATTATTTCCTATGTATTCTCGATAATCAGATGGAAGCCCTTCTACAAAAGTTACACCCTCTATCTCATCGAACAAGCTTTGATATATTCCATAGAACCATACTATTTTATCCGGTACTTGTGAAAACATTTCCCGTTTGAAACTGAGTAATTGTTTCGTCCAAAAACTTTTACCACTTTGCGTGGCACCGCTTATAATCAAATTACACGGGGTTTGCAAGACTGGAAAATCCATTGTGAATGAAGACAGACACATGGTGAGTACTGTTTAAATAGTTTTTTTATTGATAAAAGTTCACATAAACATGAAATCGTTTGGCGACAAAATTATACACTAGTTTGTCATTACATATACTTTTTGGTACAAAAGTAGACACAATTTGATTTAATGTATGACCTTTGGATTTACAATAAAGATAATATGTACAGTATTGCCCACAAACAGCTGTAACATCACTTTGTAACTTGAGTCGGTTAAAGTTTATATTGGGATATCTCGATGCAAAGTCTAGAATAGGTCCTTTAAAGGTTTCCGGTGCATTTCCGTAAGAATCAAAGAACTCAATCTGGATAGGCGAATGTAAATAAAAAGCAAGCCAGTGACTTCCTTGTTGAGTAGATCGATCAACATTCACCACGAGAGAGGCAGGGTACTTTGAAATTTTTTCGGGTAACTCGTCACTCGCATACACATCCAAAAAGTGCTTTTTTGTAAAGGGATCCGTAGAAAGTACTTGTCGCAGCTGAAATGTATTCATTCTTCTTCTCAATTGGGGTAGTCACATAAGACGTGACGCGATTTTGAAATTTCAATCACGTTTTCAAATTCAGCATAAATAAATACGGAGATGGTCTTGTTCAAGGCTTTGGCAAATTTAATTTCTAATCGTAGATTACCTTGGTGTTGCAAACTTAAATGAGGTCCATCACAGAGATCCGCGGTCAAGTCGAAAGCATAGAGGGTGTGGCCTTGTGCAAATTCTTCTCGGGTTAAAAATATACCCTTATCTTGATTAAAACTCGAAAATAGACGATGATAAGCACGTATGTAACTGTCGTTTTCAAAATTTAACTCTAGTGCTTTGCTGGGCAAGGGGTTCCCGTCTACAAATATGCTTAAATAGGAAACGTCACAGTCATCAAACAAAAACGGATTTAGGTTATATTGTCCGCTCACTGCAGCATTATCCAGACATCCCACAATCACACGTTTGGGCATGACTCCCAGAAACACATTGTCTTGTAAAAAAGACCAACTGCCTGCAGAGACAGAATACAACTTGCACATAACTCGATCAATGGGATATTTAGCTGAAGTTTTCTCCAGAGCTTTTGCATGTCCGAGTGAAACACCGGGACTCACTTTCACTTTTCTAATAAACAATGATGCATGCTCTAATATCACGTCATATTCATTAGCTGTAGCAGACATCAAACAAAAATTGGACTTGCTGCGCGTCATTTTTATCTTTACATCCACCATGTTCAGTAAAAGTCTATTTTGCTGGAAAATATCGCAGTGCAATTGGCCAATCATATCTAAAGTTTTACTCTTAGAAGTTAGGTGATAGCGTTTCTTGAGTCCTTCGTTTGCATCGGTCGTAGCCGTGGGATCGGCTGTTGCCAGATTCGTATCCTTGTAAAAACAGGAACAGGAAAGTAAGCTTTTCTTGGCATCTTCCCCATAATTCATTAAAGTTTCGATGTAGGCTCTGTACGGGTAAGTATTGCTCGATGTCGAAATCACTCGCTCATTCAAACTAACGTCTACTTGCGAAAAGAGGGCATGTAAAAATAAATTAACAGGGGCCACGGCATCCTTTTCGTCCAGGTCGGCACCACCCGACTTTACAATTTTTACTTTCACGTAGATGTGAGACGAAGAGAGGTCTAAATATTCTTCTCCGCTTCCAGATATGTTAAATTCTACAGGTCCTCCATTTTGTATGTTGGCAATAGGGTGATATTCAACAAACTGTCCTTTTTCGATAGCCGTTTGAGTAGGGGGCATCACAAATAAGTCCAACTCGGATTTAGCGCAGGCTACCGAGTCCTTGTGAATTAAACCGTACATGATTAAGCAAAAATATCGTGACCTTTCACCTTCTTGGTTCGTCTACGACTGACGTTTTTCACACGTCGCTTCCTCTTTTTATTGCGTCCAGATCCAATCATCGATTTCACTTTAGCTGCTGCTTTGTCGGTGAGCTGCTTCCCTGCTTCTTTCATGCGTCGTCTTGCGGCTGTTTTAAGGTCCTCGCCCTTAGATACGTCATTCAAGATATCCACTCCGCTGTTAAATAAATGTCTACCAATAGTCTTTGCACCGCTCTTGAGCATCGGTACTGCTGCTCTAAAAAATGATCTAAAAAGACCGCCAAATCCGTATCCTTTTTGAAATGGTGCTCCTTGATAAAAATTAAGTCCATTGCCAGACTGATGCGTATAATAATCCTCAAAGGATTTTTGGCAACACTGATAAGGCACATACATTTTCAAGAGAGGTATTTTTGCCTAAAATGAAGTTTAACGTACGAGCGTCCGCGTTCAAATGGCACTAATTCACCAGTGTGGGTCCTTATAACGATTTCGATCGTCTGAAAATTTTTTCTCGAGAGCGGTATATAGTGGGGGCGATCAAACTGGGCACTGATTACTTCGCCGTCCTTCCCAGTCACATTCACAATACGCAATAGCGGTGCTAATACATCGCCTACGATCTGCGATTCTATTATATCCGAATACACCATCAATGTCCTGTAATGAGCACACGGGTCTGCAACATATGGGCTTTCCGAAGTCGTTTCAGTGTTTTCTTCAAAACATTCAATTTCGCAAGGATCAAAACCCAACAGTTGAGATAAGCCAGGGTACAAAAAAACTCTAGCCTTGTTTTTCACTGAAATGCGCACGCGCTTTGTTACGTTGTTATATTCAAAAAATATTTTATTTTCAATATCTTTAATGCGAATGGCGTTTAAAATTTCGTAAACAGAGTCATAAAATCCGGGGGGTACGCGTCTACCTATTATTTTTCCGTCGCCTAAATCAAATCCAATCAAATTATTTTGAGCATTCACGTTATACCAGGTATGCGGATACATAAATTCCGCTAAACCTACCTCCCATTCGCCGTTTAATTCAATGGGGGTTGGTAAACGCGTGATAAAATGAGAAATTTTATTCTCGGGAAAGTAGTTCATAGAGCTATCACTCGGCAGTGTTAGATAGAAATTCATCTTTACAAATGTCGTTTCGGTACTATGATTCCTCTATTTATAGTGCGAATATATTTTCGGAAGGTATCCATACATTAAATTTTTGGGGGTAACCTCTGAATTTCACAAAGTATTCTACACGTCCTCGACGTGTTCGCTTTTTTAATACTTTTTCTATATCAAAGTTTTCCTTGGGGTGTACTTTTTGAAGTTCTTGGGCATAAAACGTTCCCAGAATAGGTTCGCCCATCAAGTCCTTGATCCGGTACACTGGGGGGTCTCTTGCCACACATTCCGTCACGGTAAACAGTTCTTCCGACCAGTTGGTTTCGTAACCTTTCTCAAAGGTCAATTTATGTTTGGATACGCGTACTGTATCCCCCATTTTAAAAACGCAGGGCTTTTTTGGGATGTTTTCCATATCACCGTATAGGGTAAACCGCACATCCTGCTCATTAGACTCTGTCACTTCTGCAGGCGCTCGTTTAATACTCGAGTGAAAGGTGTGATTATAGCTGTGCACCAATTGGTCCAAAACGTCTATATAGCGGTAAGTTCGTTTACTCGTGAAATATTTCCACATTTTTGTTTTCAAAGTACGATTAAACCTCTCTACAACGGACGCCTTTGTATTATTGTACGTCGTGAAAAATCGCACGTTTTGTTGCTTTAAAAAAGATTGGAACTTTGCATTTTTAAATTCGGTACCTTGATCCGTCTGTAAAAGTTTAGGTTTACGCTCCGAAAAGAAGGAACGGAAAGCATTCACAATATCCTCTCCCCGCTTCGATTTAAGGGGGGCCACAAAACTATATTTTGATAGGACGTCTGTACATGTCAGGAGGTATCGGTATTGATCGTTGTACTGTTTTAAATTTTGTAGATCCACTAGATCCGCTTGCCACTGATGATCTTTCGCATAAACAATTACTCGATTTGTCGGGAATTTCCTGCGCGCCGGTCTGTGAAGAGTGTATGCGTCCACCCCTTGTAACCAATTCCGAATCTGCGGTTTGCTTACTCTTCCTCGAGCAGCACGGTATAAGGCATTTACACCACCAAAACTCGCCTCGTGAGCTGGGTCGTGATACGCTTTCTTCATTGCAGCATAAAATATGATTATTCGTTATATTAATCCTCAATCGCATATTCATCACAGAGAAAACGTTACGTTTCCCGTTTCATTTAAGTGTAAAACAAAATCAACCGCAAACTTATCACTTCCGGTAAAACTATAGATGAGCGTCAAACTTATACACATACACATATACATGCATGTCACTCCTACAACTTCACTCGACCAATTCATTTTGAAAACTAAAGTATAACACAATACACCTACAATTTTATACCTGAAGGATTCTCGGCCTAATGGACAACAATCATTAGCCTATGAATTCTTTTGTAGGTTGCGCGTTCAAATTTGAAAATTTTTTTTCCAAGTCCCCTTATTTTAAAAAATATGTCACAATCTGAAAATTTTTCCAAGTACCCTTATTTCAAAAATATCTTAAAGTCTGAAAAAATTACAAGTCCCCTTATTTGAAAAATATGTCACAATCTGAAAAAAATTACAAGTCCCCTTATCTGAAAAAAAGGAAAAAAATTCTTATCAACCCTTTCCAACTTCCTCTCTCAACATCCGGTCCGACCACGCCCCCCTTCCCCGCTCAGCCTAGGGAAAGCATCCGAACGGATCCGGTGAATTAACATGGGATCCGGCTGGGCAGAACTCTTATTTATCTACTACTGACATGGAACAGCTAGACGTCGACAAATACTTCGGGTAAACAGTCTAAGTATCTACAAAGGTGCCACAAATGTGGGTACTTATTATCATAGTTTAAAACTTTTTAACATGGATTGCATTCACCGTGGAGCTTTGCATTTTTCTGAAGAGTAAAAACAAAAATTAACCGAAACCATTTTGGGGACTGTAAGATTGATGTAGGACATTCCGAATTTCCTAATGAATTGGTGTGGTTGTTTCTTCGATGTCACCTACATTTCAAAGAATTCGAAATTTGAAAGCATACTTTACAATGGCTTTGTTCACAGTATATGACGAGTGAAACTATTAACGATTTTGGTGTGTACTGCTACGCTGCGAACAGTGTATAACAGACTTGATGACATTTTTTTATAAACTCACTAGCGGCTACCCGCGACTTCGTCCACGTCGGCTTTAGAATTAGGTCCCGAGAGAAACGAAGCATGTGTGAATAACAAATATGTTTCTGACTAAAGAAACTGCATTTAAATATTATTTGCTTTTTACTTATTTCCATCTCGTATGGTTTGGCGAGTTGGCGAGTTTTGCATCGCCTAACTGCAACACTGGACTACTGGTGAATTGTATAAGTAAGTTCAGCTGTCGCATGGTTTTCTGTGAAAGTGAAATTGTTTGGGTTCTTGGGAACCACTTATTCGAGTGCTTGTAAACTTGTATTTTATTGGTGAATTTTAATATCGTTGAATAAACTGTTGTGTTTTAAATTAAATTGTGTCGAGTTTTTACTATCAGCAATCTCCAATTTTTAACAACATCCAAACACATAAACGTACACATTTATATTATTGGTAGGATTTGGAAATTTACAAACTTTAAGAAACACATCTGGACATTTCTTGGTACTTACGTATTATCCCGGCGGTCATTCCCGCCAAACTGTTTTTTCGTCAAATGAGTTGCCAAACTGTTGCCAATCGTATTCAAAACCATTAATAATTTCATGTACCCGGCATTTATCTCGGCAAAAAATCGCTCGTCTTGGCGGACCGCCGGGATAATACGTAAGTACACTTTTCTTTAATTATGCTTTTTAATTTGGCGTAAAATCAACATAATTTCCATACTTATTTATGTTTTCCAAATGCATGTGATTTTGCAAATAGAATTTCTGCGTTATTTCAAAAGCATAAATCATTTTGTGCGGGCGATAAAACGGTTTTTAATTAATAGTTAACGGTTTTTTCAAAGCCCTGCTTTCTGTAGATTTGTCTGGAGAACATTCATTTTTATTATTAGAGATAGATAGATTTGGCATAAAACTGGCATAATTTCCGTATTATTGAATGTTTTTCAGATGCACGCGCACGTGCTTCTTTGTTGAAGTAATAGCATTCTTGCTAGCTCAAAACCTGAATCATTTGATACGGGCGAAACTCGCCAAGCATGGCAATGTAAAACCGGTTTTTAATTAATAATTAAAAAAGTAATTAAAAATCTAAAATTCTAAGTAGCCTATAACCAACTCCAGGGTCCTAACTATATCTAAACCAAAATGCATCCTAATCGATTCAGCGGTTTAGGCGTGTAAGCGTCATAAACAAACAAACAAACAAACAAACAAACTCACTTTCGCATTTATAATATTAGTTAGGATTCATCTGACAGTTCAACCAACTCAAATTCTTGATGCTGAATTTGAACGTCCTCAATATGGACAGATATATTTCTGAAGTAATGAAGACGCTGTTAGTGAATGCATTGCCCAAGATCTTCGCTGATACCCTCGCTGATCTGCTACAGAAGGAAAGGAGGCACCTTACGTTAAACTACTTTTTGCTCAACTCTGATGGCACTGACCCTCGAATATTGAGCATCCCTCTTCAAAACAAAGTATATGCCATTGTAACATTGAATGTCGACCAAAGCTTACCTGATAATGTATGGGTGATCCGACAGCAATGAAAATCTTTGGTAACCATGAAGATTATTGATACCTTCCAAGGCATTTACGTATTCATTATTTTACACTTAAGGACCCTTTAGATTCTGAGCATGGCTCGGTAACCTGGTACTGATAATTTTAAGAAATAAGAGCAACCATTGGAATGGAAGCATTGCTTCCCTTCCACAATTTAACTTCCTTTTTACTGCCAATTGTTTTTTAGGTATAAAAAATATTTCTAACCAACATAAAGTTAAGTTTAAAAGCGCTTCGCCGAATAGAGAAAATTGTGAGGAAGCAGGAAGTTTAGTTTGAGGACAGCGCAACAGTCACACACGATTATCACACACTGTTTATCCCCTCTTCCACCTCTTCCCGTTTTTCTATAGAAGAAGGGGGAAAACCGAAGCAGCTAGCTACAGAAGTCCAGGAGGAAATAAGCATTTGGTTCAATTGCAGGTGCATTTCACCAGCCTCCCCACCAAAACCGATTTCGATGAAAATGTTTCAGACCGTTTGTACCTCGTTTGTACCTCATTGGTATGTTCACAATAAGCCTTTCCATGTGGGGGGGGGGGGGGGCTGTCGAAATGCCTAGCCCTCCCACCAACGAATTTTCAAAAATGAACGGTGCCAATCGTTTGTACCTGGTTTGTACCAGCAAAATTTTTGTTTGTACCTCACTAGTAGTTTAACTACAGGCGTATCTTTGTGTGTGTCTGTGTGTGGGGGGCTAGCATTTCGCCAACCCAGGGCCTTCTCTATTGTACTCCCTCCGTTAAAGGTATTTGCTCAGTATTCCTTATCTCCAGCGGAACAAACCGGACTCATTTCTAGACCCCTTCTTTTCAAGGAGCAGGCCCGGTGAGTAGAATAGAGAAGGCCCTGGCCAATCCCCCCCCCACCCCTACCAACGAATTTTCAAAAATGAACGGTACCATATTGTGCTGAATACCCAATACCCTTCTCCTGGTTAACCTGTTCACTCCGATTGTTTACAATAACAGGATGATCACCGGCGACTGAAAAGATGACTTTTGCTACTAATTTAAAGATAAGGTGACTTGGACGACATTTTGAATAAAAAAACTTCATTTTCATGCTGTTTTCGAGTGTTTGGCTGCTTGTACCTTACTCCAGGCGACTAATTTAAAAGTCAGATTTCGGTTTTTGTCCAATGTTATATAACTACATGTATTGATGGAAGTATTTTATCATTTCATTCATTCATTCTTAAATGACGCTAAATGACGTATGTTTATTTTTTAACTACAAAATTATGTAAAAAGGTTACTACTTTCACAACTAAAATTAAAATGTCTACTGAACTGGCGACTTTTTTTTATGCCAGAGATAACTAATCATACTATTTTTGCCTCTTGCAATATGCTACATTTGAAAAATCACTCAAAATACTGGTGTTAAACGATAAAGTAATTAAAAAACTTTGTAAAAAACACACATAAGAAGTAATAGGTAAGAGGA